>JAJKFI010000038.1:85940-97304 GCA_029204185.1 Lerista edwardsae
GTGGGGGTGGGACCAGCAGTGGCCTCCACCACCGGATCCTAACCTCATGAGCCAGGTGGCCTGACATAGAGGCCCTCAAGTCTGCTCTGGCCAAACAGCTGGCACAGACTTGAGGAGACGCATAAGTGGTCCTGCACCCTTACCCCAGGGGAAGAGGATGAACGTCGCCTTCTCCCAAGGTGCCTCCTGAGGTTTGGGTACTGCTAGCATAAGATTGAGCAGCCTGTCTCTCCCCGGAAATGGGTTCATGGATGGAAAATCCTGAAATGCTGGAACTATCACAATTTGGAAGAGATATTCAGCTGAACCAGTGGTATCAGTTTAAATCATGAATCTGGCCTAAATATTCTTTAAGAACCCATAGTTTTTATAAAAAAAAATATTGTGTGTTTATCATCTCAACCTATGCTTTCTGAAAACTAGGGACTAAGGGCCAAATCCTACATATGCCAGGTTGTGACAAGCTGCAGTACCTGTGGTGGCAGAACAGAGTCGCTGGGGAGCTGATTATTCACCGCAAGGGAGAGTTGCGAGGGGGTGTATGAGAAGGCCAGCCGGCAAAAGAACGGAACACGACCTTGAGGACCTGTCCAGGCTTGACTTGCGATTGCTTGCTGAGGCTTGATGGCAGGCAGCCAAAGGAGAGAACCACACTGTGAAGGCTACATCTGGGACTGAGGATTGGCGGATCACAAGAATACTGTAGATTTGTAAAAAACCTATTGAAAAAATGTTGGCTTAGACTAGCCTGCTCATGTAAGCCGCCTTGGGCATTTGCTTCAGCATGGGAAAGGCGGAGTATAAATTCCTCAAATAAATAAATAAATAAATAAATAAATAAATAAATAAATAAATACACTTTCCAGCATGGGTGTGGCTGTGCCAACAGGGCAAGCGCTGCATCCTGCCGTAGGGGGACAGTCAGGGAAGCCTCCTCTGGGTAAAGGAACATTTGTTCCTTTTCCTTGGCGCTGCATTGCAGCTGCAACAGCACTGGAAATTTGGATAGGATTGGGCCCTAACTCTACAGCAAGTTACTCTCAAAGATTAGATTGCTTGTGCATTTTTTTTAATTTTTAAGAAAAACGATCAGCACATGTTGTGGCTGAGAGATGGGAGTATGGAGAAAAAGCAGCCAACCCACAGAACAGTTGTGGTGTTGAGCACAATGAGCTTCCTTTTCTAAATGGAGCACGTGGACTGAGATCTCAGAGTGCTTGGGATAGTATTGCTGGGGTTTTCATGTCCTCTGTTGCCTCTTCTTACACTTTATCTCGGCAACATTTCATTCTTGAGTGGTAACAAGTTCCAATCTCCAGCTCATCGTAGAAGCACTGGCGACCCCGACATCTTCCTCCCCTTTGCCAACAACGACTGGCATCATAGTTGGCAACAGTTCCTTAACAGTAAAAGATTGTGGTTCATTAGCAGTGCCACTCCATGCTAAGAGATAGGCTTATATTACAAATGTGTAACAATTATCTTGAAAGGCAATAGCTTCTAGGTTCAGTTGAAGGGTTGGGTAGCAGTTGCTGAGAACTGCAATCCTGCCTTATATCATACAGAGTTGCCAGGCTCCATAGATAGTGTTGGACTAGACATACCAATGGCAAGCCTCTGGATAGGAAAATAGCTCCACTTACACATTTCAGAGAGCACACTACCAATCAGAGAACTGCTACCAATCAGAGTAGACATTACTGGGCCACATGGACCTGTGGTATGACTCAGCAAGAGAGCTTAACATCTTCAAATTAGATTTCAAGAACTCAGGACAGGACTACTTGTTCTTTGTGATGTGGCTATGCTGCTGAAAATGCACCTCGGAGCACAATCCTAAACTGGAGTTAGGCCAGCATAAACTAAGCCAGCAAAGTTTGGCCAGCACAAGGGCCAACATAGAGCATGTTTGGACTACTCTCGGAGTCAGGGCTCACGTCCTGGCTCAGGTCTGTGTGCTGGCCTCTCTGACTCTGAGAGCTGTCCAAACATACTTTGCGGTGTCCCTTGTGCTGGCCAAACTTTGCTGGCTTAGTTTATGCCGGCCTAACCCAGTTTAGGATTGCGCCCTCGGTGTGATTTCTCCCCTGAAATGCATTAGGGTCATGTATCCTTTTTTACAACATCAAAACCCTTTGCATCAAGACCAGTGGCTGCCAAGGATGTGAAGAACGGATGGGGAAGTACAAAGTACCATAATGTGCTGATATAATGTGCTATTGCATACAGTTCTTGTCACCACATCTCAAAAAGGACATAGTGGAGCTGGAAAAGGTGCAGAAGAGAGCAACAAAAATGATTACGGGGCTGGGGCACCTCCCTTATGAAGAAAGACTGCAGCATTTGGGGCTCTTCAGTCTGGAAAAATGGCATCTGAGGGGGGACATGATTGAGACATATCAAATTGTGCACAGGAGGGATACAGTCAATAGAGGGATGTTCTTTTCCCTCTCTCACAATACCAGAACCAAGGGGCATCCACTGAAATTGAGTGTTGAGAGAGTTAAAACAGATAAAAGGAAATACTTTTTTACCCAGCGGGTAATTAAGCTATGGAACTCCTTGCCACAGGAGATGGTGATGGCATCTGGCCCAGATGCCTTTAAAAGGGGACTGGATGGATTTCTGGAGGAAAAGTCCATTGTGGGCTATAGGCCATGATGGGCTGTGCAACCTCCTTACATTAATAGTAGGCTACTGGGTGGCTACTGGGTCCAAGGAAGTGGCAACAGGATGCAAGCATTTGGTTGTCTACTGAACTCCCTTAGGCACTTGGTGGGCCACTGCGCAATACAAGAAACTGGACTAGATGGGCCTTTGGCCTAATCCAGTGGGGTTCTTATGATATCACACCACAAACTTAATCCTACACATTACAAGGGAGAACCCAACAGGAGAACCCAAACTGCAGCCCGTGGGCTCTAGCATCCCTGAATTACCGTCCAGGCTCAGCATGGTAGTGGTGGAGGCTTCCTGTTCCATGTGGCAGCCCCCATGTTTTACTGCCAATCATCTCAAAAACATGTGGCAAGCAGCCACTTCTGCTGCCTGGCTCCTCAGAAAGCTATACAGCCCAATTTCCTGGCAGAAGTGGCTGCCTGGCACAAGTTTCTGAAACAATCAGCAGCTAAACTTGGGGGCTGCAGCACAGGGTAGAAAGCCTCCTCCACCACCACTGCTTTGCACTTGGACAGGTAATTCGGGGACAAGGTGGACCACACGTTGGAGACATATCAAGCAGTGTTTACCATGGAATTCCTCAGAGGTCTTGAGGAATTCTTTCTCCTTTTTTGGTGGTGAGGGGGCGAAACATTGTAGCTATTATTTCTACTTGCCACATCAGAGTAGCAGGACTAAAAGTGCAGGTGTTGACTGGAAAACTAGGAAGGAATTCCCTTATGAGGCGAATCCAAGTTATTTCTCTTACCCAAAGAGACCAGGAGGACACCAAAAACGACACCAATCCAAAAGTTATGGAGCTTCATGACCAAAAGGTCACCTACAATTTTTAGAAAACGGAAGAAACAGAAACTTGAGCATATGATTAATAGTAACGTTCAGTATCTGGAAAGATAGGAGTAGAAGCAAGTTGAATACAGGTAATACTGTCTTCACACACACAAACTCAATTATCCTTCCGACAGAGAGAACTGGATAAAGAGGCCAAGAATAAAGATCCTGCGTCTCTATTGGCCAATGGAAGTCATGTGACAGATATGGAATGTTCCATTGTTTTTATCTTGGAGGCTGGTTCAGATTGTTCACATCTTGGCTATGCAAGCAGTGCCCAGTAGGAATGCATGTGGGGAAATGTAATGTCAAATCCATCAGCCATTTAAAAATATACACCCCACCTACTAGAGCTAAAAACATTTGTGCCAATTGATGATGTTGGACAACCCTATCCCATGCCCCAGAAGGCCTAAACTTTCCCACACCGATGAAGTGATGCTGATACAAGCTACGCTGCGTTCCACGGGGGAGTTTAGCAGGTGGAAAATCTCTTCAGGGAAGGGGACCGTTACAGCTGTATAGCTGGCGCGGGTCCACATTGATCCACGTCAACTGCAGGAATATCACCCTCTGAACTGTTCAGAGGGCGCAAAGCCAACACAAGACTAACTATCTGTCCAGCACTCACCTTTGCAGGTAAACCTTTCAAGACTACACTGTGTGGCTCTGTGCTAGCTCCAGGTTCAGGGGCACAAATGTCTGCCACTGGTATGCAACCAGTTGCAGGGGAGCCAAGGTGGGAGAGAAACATCCTTTTCTGGTTTGGGGGCTCTGTAGAGGCTGAGGGTGAGCCACTGTGGAAACTGGATGCTGGGGGAGATGGGTCTTTGACCTGATCCAGCAGGGCTTTCCTTATATTCTTATCCAAATTACAGAAACGGTTTAAAACAACCCAGATAAATACTAACAGTATGTGGACCATAGAAGTGGAGTGCAACCTCACAGATGTGGGACTGGAGACTTTGCTCAGGTGAACTTTTGATGCAATCCTATCCGGACCTTTCAAAGCTCTAACAAAGAACCAATTTTGGTGGAATATGTCCAGTGAGGGGAAATGGCAGGGAGGTTTTCAAAAGATAATATCCCATTGCTGCTAGCTCCGCCCCCATTTCCTCCTCCAGAACCCCAGTTCCACCTCCTCCCTGCCCACAATCCATCCCCCATGCCAGCTCACCTGCTCTAGTGCAGCTGTGTCACCTGGCTACCACTGCTTGTGTCAGCACCTCCAAAATGGCTGCCACCAGCCAATTGTGCATGATGCCATATGGCATCTTACAGCCGCAGATAGGGTTGGGCTGTCAAAGCTCTGCATCTAAGTTGCAGTACGGCAACCCTACCTCCGCATTCCCCACATCCTTCACAGAATCCTAGCAGCCATTTTTCCAGTAGAAGATCTGCTTGTTTGGTGTAGAATCTCAGGTCCCTTCATCTTCCCATTATGACCCAGTAGAACTCAGAACTGACTAGAAACTTCAGGGCCTGGAGGAAGCCTAGAATTCTTTCTACAGGCCGGACATTCCTAAGCCCTGGAGATAATTTGCTTTCCTCGTTTCCTCCAAGTATGAAATCTTTTAACTCCTCCCATTCTGCCTTTCTGCCATCACAAGACACATCCATGTTGTCCTCTCTCTCTCTCTCTCTCTCTCTCTCTCTCTCTCTCTCTCTCTCTCCCCTCCTACTTTTCCATCAAGCCTTTGGTCTAACCTCCTAGATCTGATTCCTGGCAGAAGAAGAAAAAAATCTCATGCTGATATAAATCATTTTGCTGGCTTCACACCTACTTTCCTTGCCTCTCCTTTTCCTCCTTCTCCACAACTCCCCCTGAGCCTCTTACCAGCCATTTCCAGCACAGTCGAATTACTGACCAATCCCGTGGCTCCCTGGGGAGTCCCTCGCAACACCTATGTCAGTCTCTGAACTCCAAAGAAACTGGCAATGAGATCACATTGCCAGTCACTTTCGGGAGCCGTGCCCTGCCTCTGCAGCACATGGGGCACTGCAGGACACAAAAGATGGGGAAGCGCCGGCCAATATGGAAAGTCAATCATTCTCTTTGAATTGCACTGCTCCAAACAAGTGTGCCCAAATATTACTCTGCAACCAATATTACTCTGCAGTCCATTCTGTTTTCTCTTCTTAGACCATTGTTTCAATCAATTCAAAATTGCTGCACCATAAATCTTGCTTTTCTCACTCATGTCTTTTAGGTTACATCTCAGCCCACCATGTCACCACCCATGAGAATTCTTTGCCTTCTCTTTGCTGGCCTGCTCTTGGCCTTCCTGCCTGGTTCAGGTAAATGCATTCACCAGCTAACAAATAAATGGTGGTGGTGGTGGTGGTGGTGGTGGTGGTGGTATTATTATTATTATTATTATTATTATTATTATTATTATTAATTGCTGTTGTTAATAATTATAAATATTATTATTATACCTTTGAACAAAAAGTTCACAAAGTACTTTTGCATCACAAAATAAATCAGTCATACCTAAATCAGTTTACCACCGCTGACCCCAGAAGGCCTGAAGACCTCCTTATTTCAAAAAAGGCTTCTAAACCCTGCAGGGTTGTTAAGGGTACATTTGCTGGTTGCAAAGAGCTCCAGGTTCTCATGGAATGGATTTATTCCCTTGAACAAGCCAATCTGGGAGGAGCAGGTAGAGAAGGGTATCACTGAGACTTCCAGGGACTTTAGCTCCTCAGCTGCCAGGGAATGAAGCCTCTGGGATGGAGGACATTGCTCTGGAGAAGAGGTAAACAATCCCCTAGGGAGGACACACTTTTCAGGAAATGCACCTATATGTTGCACACCACACACTCCAGAACTGGTGGAAACTGGCATTCCGTCTCTCCGTCTCCAGATCAGATAGAGCACCTGCGTGTCCTTGAGGTGGTCAGCTTCCCAGCTTGTTAGTGCAACCTGCTACACAGTAGCTGAACTCCCTTTAGATAGTGTAACATAAGCAGGCAATGTTTCTCACGGGAAGCGCTGGCTAGCAAACATCCACTTTCTCATGAGATCATGATGTTCAAAGGGTCACCCCATTGGTTAACATGGGGCACAAGGGTCTTCAGGTATCCACCTACCAGATATGCTCTGGCTACACCCCTTTGTTCCTATATAACTTATATTTTTACTGTGTGCGCACTGGAAACTGAGACTGAGACTGTAACTGAGAATGTAACAACATGCGTTGAAAAGCCGCTTGTACGCGGCAAGCCTTCGCCGGCTTTCGCTAACCGGCAAATAGAACTTCTCACTTTCTAACTATCGCTACTGTAACCAATAAAAGACTTTGTTATTGAAATGTAGCGATCGCTTCTTTCCTCCGCTCCGATCGCGCTAGGCAAGCGCTGAATGGGTCCACAAGCCCCCAACTCTGCTATAAACACTCCAAATAAACAACAGGTTATGGAAGATTCAGCCGTAACCCTGCAGGGGTTTGCCGCGGACCCGATCCACGGAGCAGAGACTGAGTGGTGAATGTGGCTGCACCCCTACACTCGCGGACATACTGACCGATGTCTGATGAGGAAGGGAGCATCGGTGGAGTCAAGGAGGAAACAGAGGAAGTCAAGACAGGAGACCTCGGAGACGGAGCGGGGGGAGTGGACGCTGACGACCCAGGGGAACCCGAGCAATCTGAGGAAAGCGAAGAGGGCGAATCGGAAGACGACGATCTCGGACCTCTCTTTCTCCCAGCGGGGCCTCCCGACGGCCAAGCACTCGTCCCACCACCGCCGCTCGTCCCAGGGCAGGGTCCTTTCATCCCTCTGCCACCACCTCAAGTACCACAGTTGCCGCCCGCTGGGCCCGGAGTCGGGATGGCGCAGCAGCCAGCGCCTTTCAACATTCCCATTCCACTTCTCAACGACAGCAACTATGTGCAATGGGCACACAAGATGCGGTTGCTGCTGGAAAGGGAAGACCTTTGGCAGCACACTCAAGCGCTTCCCACGAACGCTGCAGAAGAAGCAGCTGACAGGAAGGCGAAGGCTACCATCGGTCTCGCAATCTCGGAGGATCTTTTAGTCTATGTTCGCGATCTTGGACATGCTATGGACTATTGGAACACATTAAGAGAGTTGTTTGCACGTGCATCCCTGACTTCCAGCATGGTTCTGACACGCAAGCTGTGGCGATCGCATCTTGAACCGGGGGGGGGACTTGCGTGTCCATCTAAGAGCAATGCAGCAAAACCTCAAAGATCTTGAGGCAATCGGGGAACGTGTTGAGGAAAGGCTCAAAGTTTTTGCAATCCTCAATTCCTTGGATGAGACGTGGGACATGTTTACCCTGACTTTGGAATCTATCCCTGCAGCACAACTGACTGTCACCCTTGTTGTCGCACGTCTTCTCGAGGAAGCGGACAAAAGGGCAGACAACCAGAGGGAGCGAGAATTCCGAAAGGGGAAAAACAATATTTCTGGGAAAAAGCAGCAGCAGCCCAAGAATGAGTCCCAGGCGCAAGTGTGCGCCGGTGTGAGACAGTGCTATGTGTGCGGATCAACTCAACATCTTGCGCACCAGTGCGCCAAGAAAAAAGGAGGCTCTAAAAAGAAGAAAAAACCCCAAGGTGAGCAGGGCACGGGGCAAGGACAGTTTCCAAAGCCCCATGCACAACATCCCAAAGCGAGTATCGCTTTCGTGGGCTCAACGGAAGGTAGGCGCACGCGAGAGTCTTGGTTGTTAGACTCGGGAGCAAGCCACCATATCGTAACATCCGCTGACTTACTCACGAGCAAGTGCGAGACAAATCGTGAAACTGTCGCACTCGCAAATGGAACAACAGCGCCAGTAGTTTGCGCTGGAGAGGTTTTTCTGCCACAACTGCAGACTACCTTGAAACATGTGCTGTGTGTGCCAACAATGTCGAGGAATCTGCTCAGTCTTGGCACCCTCCAAGAAGATGGATTTAAAGTGACTTTCCAAGACGACGTCTGCACACTTGAGAGGGGGAATCTTTGTGTGGCTGTCCCCCGAGTGTATCGGTTGTTCGTGCTTGGAGCGAAGACAACAGGGAATCAACAGGCAACTGCGTGCTTCAATCAACCAAGGCACCGATCCTGTGGGCACGTGTGGCACCTTCGATTAGGACATTTAAATCATGACTATGTGAAAAAGACAGCTGAACTTGTGCACGGAATGGACTTAAAAGACTGCGATGCTTTTGTGGACTGTGATGTGTGTAAACTTACTAAATCGCATCGCGCATCCATCCCGAAGTTCAGCAACCGCCAGACTCAAACCCCCTTACAGCTGGTGCATATGGACTTAATCGGCCCTGTGAAGAAGACAGCAGGGGGGGCGCAATACGTTCTTACGCTCGTGGACGATGCTACGAGGTATAGTTTTGCATTTTTATTGCGCCAGAAGTCTGAAGCTGCTAATAAAATCCGCAATTGGGTCAGGTGGGCGGAAAGGCGGTTTGGCCATCGCATAGTGGCGATCCAGACCGACCGGGGAGGTGAATTTCTGAGTAGGGAGATGTCTCAATGGTTGGAAAGGCAGGGCATCACCCACCGGCTCACCGCCCCCCGCACCCCAGAACATAACGGGGTTGCGGAGAGGAAAAACGGTGAGCTCCAGGGCATGGTCAGAGCGCTGATGGAGCAGTCAAAACTACCCAAAGGGTTGTGGGGAGAGGCGATGAAATATTCTGTATTTATTTCAAATCGAGTTTACCACCGTTCTATAGACGGAATCCCCTACACCAGGCTATTCGGCAAACCTCCCAATCTTGCATTTCTAAAGACGTTTGGATCATACGCCTTTGTACATGCAGATCGGGAAACACGCAGAAAAGATGATCCGCGTGCCAGGCGGCTGCAGTTTATTGGGTTTGAACCGAATTGCAAAGCGCTCAAATTCCTCAATCCTGACCACAAAACGGTCACAATATCCAACTCGTACGATTTCTCTGAGCAGAATATGCTGCCAGATCATGCTGACAAAACGGTCAGCATCCCCACACAAGCTGCAGAAAATGGGGGGGAGGCAAGATTAGAAAGCACTCCCGATCGGCCCGCATCAACTCCTCAGAGAACTCTACAAAGACAGGAGCCATCTCCTGCCACACCAGCACGCCCTGACCAGCTGCTGGAAGAGATAGGGGCCAGTCCAGGGTTGGACACAAGCACTTCTTCAGAGGAAGCCACACCGGAACAAGCTGTTCCGACCAGGCGCATTCTTCCTCCAAGGGCTTTGCGTGGGGTTCCACCTCAGAGATTAACCTACCAGGTGGAGGTGGAAGAAGTGCCCCAGACATATCAAGATGTCATGGAGCTACCGCAAACCCAGAAGGAAGAATGGCTACAAGCTATTCGGACTGAATTAAAGGCAATGCACGACTTAAAGGTCTTTGAGCCAGCAACATTACCAGCTGGAAAACACGCAATTGATTCCAGATGGGTGTTTGTTCTAAAAGATCGGGAAGGTGCTGAGCCATTAAAGAAAGCCCGTTTAGTGATCCGTGGCTGTAAACAAATCCCAGGTGTAGATTTCGAGGAAATCTATTCACCAACACTTGCAGCCACAACGCTACGCGCAGCGCTTGCCGTAGCAGCCAGCAAGGGCTATCAAGTTCACCATTTTGATGTTGGGACAGCTTACTTGCACGCAGACCTGCAGGAAGAGGTATATATCACAATACCTCCAGGTGTGCAAAGCGATTACTCACATTTTCGCCTCAGGAAAGCTGTTTATGGGCTGAAACAAAGTGGGAGAAGCTGGCATTTATGCCTTAAAGAGCAGCTGCAAAAATTGGGGTTCACCCCCTCCACAGCTGATCCATGCCTTTTCAGAAAGGGAAAAGGAGAGAAATTATGTGTTCTGTTATGTTTTGTTGATGATTTGCTGGTCCTCGCAAAGACAACACAACAGATCAATCAGATCACACTACAACTGCAAAAGACATTCGCACTTAAATGTCTTGGTCCTGTCAGTCAATACCTAGGGGTAGAGATCGAACGCACAGCTGACAGTGCCGGTTTTCTCCTCAGTCAGGAGAAAAAGATCCACGATCTACTCCAGATATGGGGCATGCAAGACTGCAAGGTTGTATCAACTCCAATAGTGATGGGGAGAGGGGAAAAAGCAGAAGAGTCTGCACCATTTCCAAACCAGAACATGTTCCTTTCACTGTTGGGTTCACTCACACATCTAGCGTGCTGGACGCGCCCAGACATAGGCGCTGCAGTCAATCACCTGAGCAGAAAAGCCGCAAGTCCCACACAGGCGGATTGGATAGCCTTGAAACGCATCCTCAGGTACTTGAAAGGCACAAGTAACCACAAGTACCACATCACCCCAAAAGGAGCACTGCAATTGGAAGTTTTTGCAGACAGTGACTTTGGGGGGGATGACACAAGGAGATCTACCACAGGCTATGCCATACGCCTTGGGGATTGCGTGATAGATTGGGGGTCACACAAGCAAAAGACTATCGCGTGTTCTACTCTAGAGAGTGAGTACACAGCCCTGAGTCATGTGACCAACTACCTACACCTGCTCAGGCAATTGATGTCGGATTTGGATGCTCCACAAACAAATCCAATCCAGATCTGGATGGACAACCAGTCCGCAATCCAGATTGCTGGGTCAGAACGAATCCGGATGCACTCTAAGCATGTTGACATAAAGCATAAACATGTCAGAGAAGCAGTCCAAAATGGGGACATTGACGTGCTTTACTGTCCATCGCAGGAGAACATCGCGGATGTCCTGACCAAAGCACTTCCTGCGCCACAATTCAAACAAGCAGTTCAAATGTTAGATTTGGCGCCAAAAGATGACTTCCGAGACGCAATGGGGGGGTGTTGCAGTTTCACACCACACACTCCAGAACT
>JAJKFI010000038.1:97704-109009 GCA_029204185.1 Lerista edwardsae
TGCCAGTTTCCACCAGTTCTGGAGTGTGTGGTGTGAAACTGCAACACTATATCCACTCGCACTGTGGATTCCTCCAGGTTGGTTGACGGCTCCTTGTAATGGGTAATTCTACAGTCAGGAACATAGTCGGGGGGGAGGGTGTCTGTGAAAGATGCATGGACTGCCTGGTGACTTGCCTGCCTGGTGCAAAGTCTGTGAGCATCACATCTTGTCTAGATAGGCTGGTACAGAGTGCATGTGTGGGGGTAATGGTTGTGTTGCATGTTGGCACCAATGACATGGAGAAATGTAGTGGAGGTCAAATGTAGGCTGCTAGGTAGGAAGCTCAAAGCCAGGACCCCAAAGGTTGCATTCTCATGCTACCTGTTCCACACACAGGACTGGCTAAGCAGGTGGAGCTTAGGGCAGTGGTGAAATTCAGCCAGTTCTCACCAGTTCTGCAGAACCAGTTGTTAATTTTAGGTTGGGAGAGGGAAGAAAAGCAGTGGCCACCCTGAAGGCTGCCCTGAAGGACATAGAACCAGTTGTTAATTTATTTGAATCCCACCACTGGCTTAGGGGTACCAATGCATGGATGAGACAGTGGTGCCGGGGAGAGGGGGTTAGATTGGATAGGCACTGAGGAACATTTTGGGACAAGAGAGACCTGCAGAAGAAGGACAGGCTTCACCTGAACCAAAAGAGATCCAGCCTGCTGGCTTGTAAAAGGTGGCAGGGCAGCTTTTAAACTGATCCCTAGGGGAAAGCCAACAGCAGCGAAGTATCATCTGGTTCAGGACTATTTGTCCCTATTGGATGAGGATGGAGATGTTCTAGAGCAGTGGTCTTCAACCTTTTTCATGCCATGAAGCAAACAAACAAACAAACAAACGAGACTGGGGAACTGAGTGCCATTGTCTGATTGGATCCAAGCTCTCTTTTGCACAGAGAGCTTTGAAAGGTTGTCATGACCTCCCAAATGTGGTTTTGAAACCTCATTGGGATCATGGACAACAGGTTGAAGAACATGATTCTAGAGCAGCATGACAAGGACAGAATTGAATTTAGGAGTGGAAGTATGCTATAATCTCATCTAAGACTCAAGATCAACACCTTGAATTAGGCATGGAAAAGAACGGGCAGCCAATTCATCTGTCAGAGCAGCAGTCTGACAGGGTCAAAGTATCAGCCTACAGTGACCATAAAAGTTGCCACGTTCTGCACTGATTGCAGTTTCCGAACCCTCTTCAAGAGCAGCCCCAAGCAGAGTGCATTACAATAATCTAACCTTGACAGTGCTATGGCATGGATCACAATAGTCAGGTCCTACATTTATGCAGCCCCTTCTCCTTTTATGTATTGCCTTTTTCTCTTTCTTCCTACCTAGAAACTACTTAACTAACATTTTTAGGGTCTGCTTCTGTAATTGTCGTGGATGTGACATTGCTCTATCTTTTTTATTCTCCTTCCCTGTTGTTGTACTCTTATCCTCATAATAAAAACTATATATTGTTGCATCTATTACCTGGTCTCCTTCCTCATTCCATGCCATTCCTTTGAGTTGTGCCATGAGCCTCTTCACTGGGTCCCTGTGTCCAGGGGCATAGCTAATGAAAGTGTTGCCCCGGAAGTGACATCACAACAGGAAGTGACATTACAGTTGTATTTTCATTTTCTTGGGGTTTTTTTGGCCATAACGTTTGATATTATAATATTACAGATATTATACTCTGGTTTGTTTCATTGCATTCTCCATGAAATTACCTTTCCAATGATATATAACATGATGGTATTATTCATACATACCAAGGTTTTCACCATTTTGGCCACTAGTGTCAAGCTCAGCTTGTTGCCCCCCCCCCAGAACTTGTTGCCCAGTGCAACTGCACCCCTTGCACTTCTTTTGCTACACCCCTGCCTATGCCCACAACAGAGTTTCCCCATGTGCAGCATTGCAGCATAACCCCCTCATTTCCTCTCTGAACAGGCAAAGGTGATTTTATCACTCTGGGCTGCGTATTCCGAGGTGGCAGCTGCGAAACAGACACCTGCAAGGATCAAGAAGTACAGATTGGGACCTGCTCCAAGACTGAAAAACTGTGCTGTAAAAAACTCAAATAAAAGACTATTCGGGATCCCAGAGAGCCTCCTCACAGAGCAATTAGCACCAGCTCCACACCATGAAAAATCTCAAGGATGATCTCTGAGAAACACCACATGGGGACAGGTGTCAGAGGAGGAGATTCAGGCCAGGACCGACACCTTTGAATTAGAGCTGACCCCACCATTCTTTTTGCTGCATTTATAGTGAAATTCAAGACGCTGGAATGATCTGGGCAGTGGGATGAACCAGGGAGGTTTGGAAGGCAGGCAAGAAATCATGTCAAGTTTTGAGAGAGTGGCTTTCTATGGCTTTCTAGTGGTGGTAGCAGGAGATGTCTTGTTTTCTCTTCCTTTTTGCACTTTTTGGCCATGCCATTGTGGGTGGCAGCAGTACCATCAGAAGTGCTGGAGCTTTCCCAAGGCGCAATCCTAACCTGGAGTTAGCTGGCACAAGTTAGGCCAGCAAAGTTGGCCGGCATAAGGGCTACCATAAAGCACCTTTGGACCACTCTCGGAGCCAAGGAGGATGGCGCACATCTGCGTGCTGGCTTGTCTGACCCTGGAAGTGGTCCAAACATACTTTACAGTGTCCCTTGTGCTGGCCAAACTGCTGGCCTAACTGTGCCAGCCTATTTCCAGGTTAGGATTGCGCCCCCAGGGTCTGGCCCATCCACTAACTATTTTTGTCCCTGCTGCTTGGCCCAAGCCCACAGGCAGCTGTTTTGCCTTTGGGGCACTAAGGATTCACTGGAAGGGCATCACACGTCAGTGCAAAAGAGCAAGCAAATAAAACACAGATTCCAATTGCAGAACCTGGGTCTTCATGCTTCTGGACTGGAGTAACAAGGGCAGAATGTGTATCGTCTTGGAAGGCTGTGTACTTTCCTGCACATGTGAGGGCTTTTCAAGGGAAAACATTGGCTGTGAAAAGTAATGTTTGGATGGGGTGTCCAGCATATAGACCTAACATATAACCCTTCTAGCAAAGCCACTGGGGAAGGGTCTTGTTGTTCTAGCAAGGAACTGTTGATGTTATCCATTGGTGCACAAATGGATACGTAAGAGCCTCGACATAGGGAGACATAGCACTTCTTCCTCCCATTGGCAATTTCAAATATTGCAACTTCAGTTATTGTGTTCCAAATGGGCCAGTATCACACCTCTACGAAGCCCGCTTCTCAACCCCTGGCAAATGCAGCAGATTTATTATTAATTATGTATTTAATTTTTAACCTGCCTTTCTGCCCCATGGGCACCCAAGGCGGCTTACAACATTAAAATCATCATCTCACAAATCACAAATATAAAGATTAAAACAATGTTAAAAACAATATTTAAACAGTTAAAAATTTAAAACAAGCAAGCCCTGTGGATCCTTTAAAATATAAAATGAAGAATGTAAAATGAATGTAAAATGCCAGCCAGCCTGTCAACAATTAAAGGCTTGCTTAAATAAAAAACGTTTTCAACCCCCACCGAAATATTGCCAAAGGGGGAGCAGTTCTTCCCCCTCACCTTTCCTGGTGGTGGCATAGTCAGAAGGGACCCCCCCCCCGATGACCTAAGAGTACGGGTAGGATTATATGGAAAGAGGAGGTCCCTCAAATACCCCAGACCTGAGCCATAAAGGGCTTTAAAAGTCAAAACTAGCACTTTGAATCGGGCCTGGAAACGAACCGGCAGCCAATGTAGCCGCTGAAGCAACGGCCCGACAGGGTCGAATCAACGAGCCCCAGCAACCACACGAGCAGCTGCGTTCTGCACTAGTTGCAATTTCCGGACCATCTTCAGAGGCAGCCCCATGTAGAGCGCATTGCAGTAATCTAATCTGGATGTCACTAGGGCATGGGTCACCGTGGTTAGGTCTGTGCAGCTCAGGTATGGTTGCAGCTGGCGAATCAGCTGAAGCCGAGCAAAGGCTTCCCTGGCCACCGCCGCCACCTGGGATTCCAGGTGTAGCTGTGGATCCAGGAGAACCCCCAAACTGCAGACCTGCTCCTTCAGAGGGAGTGCAACCCCATTCAGAGCAGGGCGGTAGTCCAATACCTGAGCTGTGGATTTCCGGACCAGGAGCACCTCTGACTTATCCGGATTTAATTTCAGCTTGTTCACCAACATCCAGCCCCCAACTGCTTCCAGACAACGATTCAGAACCTCAACCGCCTCCTCAGAATCAGGGGGAAAGGAGAGATAGAGTTGGGTGTCATCAGCATATTGATGGCACCCCACCCCAAACCCCCGGATGACCTCTCCCTGCAGCTTCATGTAGATGTTAAATAGCATGGGGAATAAGATGGACCCTTGCGGCACCCCAAACTTAAAAGGCTGGGGTGCTGAACAAGCATCCCCCAGCACCACCTTCTGGGATCTGTGAGCCAGCAAGGAGCGGAACCACTGCAGGACAGTGCCTCCAAGCCCCAACTCAGCCAGCCGAACCAGAAGGACACCATGGTCGATGGTGTCGAAAGCCGCCGAGAGGTCCAGCAGGACTAACAGGGACGCACTCCCCCTGTCCATTCCCCGGTGTAGGTCATCCACCAAGGCCTTCATGAACACACTGGCCTAGCAGAGGATGCCCACCTGAACAGTAAGTCCTCTGCCAGGCTACGTAGGGGTGAGGGAAGGGTGGGGAGGGGAAGAACGAGTTGGGGAAGGCAGCAACAGGGGTGGAGTGGGTGGATCAGGCCCAAAAGGGGGAGGATCAGCAGCAGTGATGTGCGCCATATCCTATCCCTTTTCCTGGAACCTATCCACCGACATGGGTGCACAATGATTTTTATCAGCTGTGTAGCTCACATAAGTCCAAGTAGATCTGTGGCTGTGCTTGGGACTTTCCCCAGGGCAATGGCACGAATTTCCCCGTAACTTGCAATTTCCCCCTACCCTAGCCTCAGCTGTGGGCTTGCAGCAACTTATGGGAATGAAAAAGGTTGAAGACCGCTGGACTAGACCAGGTCAAGAGGGAGGCATCTGGTGTGCACCTTTCAGGTACCAGGAGATTGTGTCCCAGTCCTGCTCACGTTCTTCACAATTGTGCTAAAATAGCTTTCACTAGTGCCAGGCTTCATGGTAATTTTGTCTGCTCTCTGATAATGTTTGGTTACAGCAAACAATGCTGGAAAGGCATTATGGAGTGGGAAGTGGGTGGCGATGGGGGAAGGGGTGGAAGGATAGGGCCCTGGGAGGAGGATGGATCGACGGTGTCGCCCCCCCCCCGTCTCATACTGTACTAATTTAGTAATTTATTGGGGTCATGGCACAAAAAAGGCTGAAGACCACTGCCCTAGCTGATAGTGAGAATTGACGGTAGTATGTTTTAAAGTTTGAGGCCAACCTGACAGAAGTGGGCCTCATGTTTGGTAATCTAGAAATCACATTTATGCTAGTGGATTTTCTGTGATGGATCAGAATAGAGATCTTGGGCTGCTGGTGGACAGCTTGATGGAAATGTTGATGTGGCGCCTGGGAAGAAGGTCAATTCCATGCGAAGGATCATTAAACAGGATTGAGAATAAAACAGCCAATATTATTATGTTTACTGTACAAATCGATGGTAAGGCCACATCTGGAGTACTGTGTACAGTTCTGGTTGCCTCACCTCCAAAAAGATATAGGGGAACTAGAGAAGGTGCAGAAGAGAGAGACGAAAATGATTACTGGGCTGGGGCACCTGCCTTTTGAGGAAAGGCTACAGTGTTTTTTGGGGCTCTTCAGCCTAGAAAAAAGGTGCTTGAGGGGGGACTTGAGTGAAACATACAAAATTATGCAGGGGGTGGATAGAGTAGATAGAGGGAAGTTCTTTTCCCTCTCACACACCACCAGAACCAGGGGACATTCACTAAAATTGAGTGTTGGGAGAGTTAGAACAAATAAAAGAAATATTTCTTCACCCAGTGTGTAATTAATCTGTGGAACTCCTTGTAATAGGATGTGATGATAGCATCTGGTCTAGCAGTCTTTAAAGGGGGATTGGACAGATTTATGGAGGAGAGGTCCATCACAGGTTACCAGGCAATTGCAGACAATGAGACCTAAGTCTGAGTAGTCAAGCATTGGATTGTGCTCCTAATCTTATTTGTGAATCCACCCATTGCTTGGGTGGCGTGACAGAAAACTTAAGTAATTCAGTAAACCTGTCTTACTTCTAGCTGCTTAATGATGTTGCCATTTGCTGCCTGGCAAGCTGTAGGCTCTCTTTCACTAATCTGTTCATTCTTTCCACCAGGCCATTTGCTCAGATGACACAAGGAAACAGTTTTATGTGTGGGCCAGTTTTTGTTGTGGCATTTCTCCTGCAATGCTGCCGAGATCCATTCCCTTCCTTCACCTCCCTGTCCCCCTACTTTCATCCCAATCTGCCCCAAAATTCACTCTCACCCTCACCCCTACCCACAAGATGCCTCCCGCCACCACGGAGTCCTATCAGGAGTTCTGAGCTAGATGAATCCTGAAGAGTGGGAAAACTGGGGGTGGAGTTAATATATACAGGGGTTGGGCTGTTGCTCTTCAGTTCAGTTCTAACTGTTGCCCATTGCAATAAACGTTCAAGCTGCACTTCCCTTGTCTGAGTTTCTATAGGATGGAACCCAAAATATAACACAAACTCTCTAGTCGACCCCAGTCACTTTTAGGAAGCTGAGACATTACAGAAACCTCTGAGGGATTCTTCTTCTTCCTTATCCATTCAATCAAGTCCAACTCTTGGTGACTTTGTAGGCGAGAGCTCTCCAGGCTGCCCTGTCAAACACAGCTTCTTACAATTGTTGGATGTTCGTTTTTGTATCTGTTTTGATGGTGTCGAGCCAGCATGTTCTTTGTCTGCCCCTTCCTCTTGTTCCACTAAGACCTAGCATCATTGCGAATGTGTATGCATGACAGGGCCAAAGTAGGTCCACCGCAGTCTAATTATTATTATTTTAGCTTCTAATTATTCATCTGGTTTTGTACAGTCCAGCACTTCTCTGTTGGTTACTCTGGCTGTCCGTGGTATACATAACAATTTTTTTCCAGAACCACAATTCAAAGGCATCAATTTTTCTTCGGTTAGCCATTCTTACAGTCCAACTCTCATACCCGTTCATCATTATAGGGAAGACAATGGCGCTAATGAGTCTGCCTTTTGTAATTAGGGAGACATCTTTGCTTTTCCAGATCTTAGTCATGTTGGCCTTGCAGCCTAAAGTGTTCTGGTGTAGAATTGCCATCAAGAACCATTTTTGATCCAAGGAAGATAGTTGTGGGTACTACTGGCTAAACGTGTCACGAATGTACCATAAATCACGTTTGCGGCACCAGGAGTGTTGGCTAGTGAGACCCTGCCTCAGTGCCAAACAGATGGGCTGCTGGGGCTCCAGCAACGCCGGCGACCAGTAGATGTATTCAGGACAGGGGAGAGGTGGGAAGAGGTGGGACTGGGCAGGGGGAGAGGAGGATGGAGCCTGCAAGGGGGAGAGGACCCGGCGGTGCCTTCTACCTCCAGATCCAACACCCCACCTCGGTCCAGGCAGCCTGACAAGGGGCTGCTTGATTCTCTGCTGGAAAAATTATCTGCTGGCAGAGACTCAGGAAGTCCCACTGCAGGGGTCTGGGCTTCCTCCAAGAAAACCCCAGCAGCTTCCATTGACCCCACCGGATGCAGCAGTAGCCGTTGTGCTAATGCTTCTCCTACAGGGGCCAGGCAGCTTAGGCTTGGCCTGGCCAGCCCCAACCCTATCCCCCACCACCAACACCAATGCAGTCACACCGAAAAGGTGTGCGTGGCATCCAACAGTGGGAGAGCAACCTGCGGGCAAATGAGAGGTAAGGAAACATTAACTTTCCCATAAGTCCTGAGGCTGCCTAGGGGTCTCCTCAGACATATACCACATCTTTTGGTGGCATATATTCAAGGAAGGAACAGGGATGGGGAGGTTTTGAAAAGAGGGGATCCATCAATTGTGCAACCCTGCCAATGCATCAATTCCTTCTTGCCTTCTTCCCACTCCTGGTTCCTCCCACGGAATCCCCCGATCCTCCCTTTCCCTACCGATGACCTGCCCCTGCCATTGACCAGCACCAGAGGCTCCAGAAAGGCTGCTTCCTTGCGGCTGGCACCAGTCTCCAATTTCAATAGCAGTACGGCAGCATATTATACAGCGTTGCATTTTGTGACACCCTAAGAGCCAAATCCTATCCAATTTTCCAGCCCTGATGTAACCATCCCAATGGGGTGTGTGCTGCATTCTGTGTTGGTGGCAAATTCATGGAGGCCTACTCAAAGTAAGGGAACATTTGTTCCCTTACTTTGTTGCTGAATGGCAGCTGTAGCAGTGCTGGAAAATTTGATAGGATTGGGCCCTAAGTCAGGAAAGTGAGTTCCAGCAGAGCAGTCTACCCATTTGTTGCTGTTCAGTTGCTAAATCATGTCCGACTCTTTGGCCCCCCTGGACCACAGCACACCAGGCCTCCCTGTCCTCCACTAGTTTCCGCAGTTTGCCCAAATTCCTGTTCATCACTTCAGTGACACTAAGCATCTCATCTTCTGCTGCCCCCTTCTCCTTTTGCCTTCCATCTTTCCCAGCATGAGGGTCTTTTCTAAAGAATAATTTCTTCTCCTGAGATGGCCAAAGTATTGGAGCTTCAGCTTCAGGATTTGTCCTTCCAGGGAGCAATCAGGCTTGACTTCCTGGAGGATTGACCGATTGGATCTCCTTGCAGTCCAGGGGACTCTCAAGAGTCTTCTCCAACACCATAATTTGAAACCATCTATTCTTCGGTGCTCTGCCTTCCTTATGGTCCAGCTCTCACAGCCATACATTGCTACTGGGAAAACCATCGCTTTGACTATGTGAACCTTTGTTGGCAGGGTGATGTCTTGGCTTTTTATTAAGTTGTCTAGGTTTGCCATAGCTTTTCTCCCAAGAAGTAAACGTCTTTTAATTTCATGGCTGCAATCACCATCTCCGATGATCTTGGAGCCCAGGAAAATAAACTCTGACACTGCTTCCATTTCTTCCCCTTCTATTTGCCAGGAAGTGATGGGAGTGGTGGCCATGATCTTAGTTTTTTTAAATATTGAGCTTCAAGACAATTTTTGCACTTTCCTCTTTCACCCTCATCAGAAGGTTATTTAGATCTTCCTCACTTTCTGCTATTAGAGTGGTGTCGTCTGCATATCTGAGGTTGTTGATATTTCTCCCAGCAATCTTGATTCCAGCTTGTGAGTCATTCAGCTCTGCCTTCCTCATGATGTACTCTGCATATAAGTCAAATTAGCATGGTGACAGTATACAGCCTTGTCGTACTCCTTTTTCAATTTGAAACCAATCGGTTGTTCGATGTCCAGTTCTAACTGTAGATTCCTGACCCGCATATAGGTTTCTCAGAAGACAGATAAGGTGGTCTGGTACTCCCATCTGTTCCAGAATTTGCCACAATTTGTTGTGATCCACACAATCAAAGGCTTTAGCATAGTCAATGAAGCAGAAGTAGATGTTTTTCTGGAACTCGCTTGCTTTCTCCATGATCCAACAAATGTTGGCAATTTGATTTCTAGTTCCTCTGCCTCTTCGAAAACCAGCTTGCACTTCTGGTAGTTCTCAATTCACATACTGCTGAAGCCTAGCTTGTAGGATTTTGAGCATTACCTTACTGGCATGTGAAATGAGTGCAATAGTATGGTAGTTTGAACTATCTTTGGCATTGCCCTTCTTTGGGATTGGAATGTAAACTGAGCCACTGCTGGGTTTTCCAAATTTGCTGGCATATGGAGTGCAGCACTTTGACAGCATCATCTTTTAAGATTTTGAGTAACTCAGCTGGAATGCTGTCACCTCCACTCGCTTTGTTGTTAGTGATGCTTTCTAAAGCCCACTTGACGTCACACTCCAGGATGTCAGCTTTGAGCTCAATGACCGCACCATTGTGGTTATCAGGAACATTTAGATCAGCCTTATATAGTTCCTCTGTATATTCTTGTATTCTTCTTAATCTCATTTGCTTGTTAGGTCCTTGCCATTCTTGGCCTTTATTGTGCCTACCTTAACATGAAATTGTCCTTTACTATCTCCCATTTTCGTGAAAAGATCTCTAGGCTTTCGCAGTCTATTGTTTTCCTCTATTTCTTTGCATTGCTCATTTAGGAAGGCCTTCCTATCTCTCCTTGCTGTTCTCTGGAAATCTGCATTCAGTTAGGTATAGCTTTCCCTTTCTCCCTTGCTTTTTGCTTCCCTCCTTTCCTCAGCTATTTGTAAAGCCTCGTCAGACAGCCACTTTGCCTTCTTGCATTTCTTTCTCTTTGGGATGGTTCTAGGTGCTGCCTCCTGTACAATGTTACAGACCTCCGTCCAAAGTTCTTCAGCCACCCTGTCTACCAAATCTAAGCCCCTAAATCTATCCGTCACCTCCACAGTATATTCGTATGGGATCTGATTTAGGTCATACGTGGAGGGCCTAATGGTTTTCCCTACTTCTTGAAGTTTAAGTCTGAATTTTGCAATAAGAAGCTCATGATCTGAGCCACAGTCAGCTCCAGGTCTTGTTTTTATTGCCTGTATAGAACGTCTCCGCCTTTGGCTGCAAAGTATGTAATCAATCTGATTTTGGTGTAGACCATCTGGTGAAGTCCATGTGTAGAGTCATCGCTTGTGTTGCTGGAAAAGGGTGTTTGCTATGACTAATGTGTTCTCCTGAAAAACTCATCAGTCTTTGCCCTGCTTCATTTTGTACTCCAAGACCAAACTTGCCGGTTATTCCTATTACCTCTTGACGGCCTACTTTAGCATTCCGATCCCCTATGATAAGAAGGACATCTCTTTTTGGGTGTTAATTCTAGAAGGTGTTATAGGTCTTCATAGAAACGGTCAACTTCTTCCTCTTCAGCATCAATGGTTGTGGCGTAGACTTGGACTACTGTGATGTTGAAAGGTTTGCCTTGGATCCAAACTGAAATCATTCTATCATTGTTGAGGTTATACCCTCATTCTATCATTGTTGAGGTTCTCACTCTCTTGTTTACTATGAAGGCTACTCCATTTCTTCTAAGGAATTCCTGCCCACAGTAGCAGATATAATGGTCATCTGAATTAAATTCTCCCATTCCTGTCCAATTTAGTTCACTAACTCCCATGATGTCGATCTTCAGTCTTGACATCTCGTGTTTGACCACATCTAGCTTACCTTGATTCATAGATCTGACATTCCAGGTTCCTATGCAGTATTGTTCTTTGCAGCATCGCACTTTCCT
>JAJKFI010000038.1:132144-172845 GCA_029204185.1 Lerista edwardsae
TAATAATAATAATAATAATAATAATAATAATAATAATAATAATAATAATAATAAAAATGACACTTCTGAAATGCAAACTGGCATTCTTGGGCTGCAGCAATTGTGCAACCATGAAATCCTTAACAGAAAGCAAGATGAGGACAAAACACTGTATGATGTAAAAGCACAACTAAAAACAAAATGAAAGAAAAAACCCTTACTTGAAAATTCAAACTGTTAACACTCACAAAAGGAACAGAATAAGAGTAAGGTCTGCAGTTTTGAAGATGGCTGCTCCCAGCTTTCCACAACTGACATCAGGTCGCAACCCACCAAGTGGGTCCCTTAAGGGGGAATGGCCCACAAACATTTCCCAATGGGGGGTTGCGTGTTTCCAGGTTGGGAAACACTGAAGTAGCAGGTACAGTCACAAAGGCACTTGAAGCACGGGCATCCCTAGTCTTCTAAGCATGAATCCTTTCATGTGTGGAACCAGAGGTTGTTGTGTAGAAACAGACATTGTCTGAGCCATCAGCAGTTTGAGTGCAAAGCCGCTATCTGTTGACTCACTGAGTCATTGTCAGCAGATTCTGCAAAGGCTATACAGATAAGTCAGTGCTTGTTTTGGGCCCTGGGTTATTTTTCTGATTTCAAGCCACAATCGCAGAGGGTCCCACAATTCCTCCCCATGGGGCCAGTCCTTGAAGTTCTTGGTGGGCGGGTTGTCAAAAGCAACACGGTTCCGGTTCCATCATTTAAACAAAGGAAGATGTTCAAAATACCATAATTGTTTGAAACATCTACGGAAAGGAATATAACCTACACGGAATTTGGGCAGAGATCAGGGCTTTGGGGATTTCTCCTATGACCTACTGAGATTTGGCTTTTGCTTGACCCGCTGCTTTGCCAAAGCCCAAATCATACTCAGCACAAGTTGGCTCTTAATTAAGGAAGTGGCTGACACAAATAGTCACTTGCCCACCCCTTGCTGAAGTCATCATTTTCTCATCCCATGTGGGAGCCCAAGTTCATCATCAGCAAGAATGCAGTTTCCAGTGCCGATGACTACAACCCTGCTCACAAGGCGGTTACTTCCACTGAAGTCAGAGAGATTAGCAGCCCAATTCTAGGCATGTGCACTCACAAGTCCCATTACAGTTAATGGATCTTACTCCCAGGTTAGCGTGGACAGGATTGCAGCCTTACTTCTGAGGAAATGTGCAGCATGCACACAACACAGCTGCAATCTTATGAATTCTTTCTTGGGAAGACACTCCATTTAACTCGGTATGACTTGTTTCTGAGTAAACATGCATTAGTTCAGGGTACATGGTTCTTCAATCTTACGTAGAACACATCTGTGGGTGAGCTTCACTGTGGGCACAATCCTAACCTACAGTTAGGCCAGCAAAGTTTGGCCAGCACAAGGAACACTGTAAAGTATGTTTGGACCACTCTCGGAGTCAGAGAGGCCAGGAAACAGGTTAGGATTGTGCTCTAGATCAACTACTAATAAATAGCTAAAATGGCAACAATTATATTTGTCATCATGGCTCTTGAAAATATTGATTCTATACTTTCTTTTCTGCATCTATTTGGGAATTATCCGTATAGGAAACTTTCTTTCTCCTTCTCCTCTGTTTAGAATAAAAGTCTATTTTCTCTGAACGGCTACAATATTTATGCATGTATTTATTTTAATTTATAATCCTGAAAGCACAATCCTAACCAAGAGTTAGGCCGGCACAGTTAGCCCAGCGAAGTTTGGCCAGCACACCATAAAGTGTGTTTAGACCATTCTTGGAGACAGAGAGACCAGCACAGAGACATGCGCCATCCTCCCAGACTCTGAGAGTGGTCCAAGAGCGCTTTACGGTGGCCCTTGTGCCAGCTAAACTTTGCTAGGCTAACAGTAGCAACTTTGCTAGCTCTGAAATAAATGGAACAAACTTCTGCATAAACATGTAAAAATTGACTCAGCATAATCTCTTCTAAAGTGGTCCTTTTAAAACAATGGGGAAAGGACAGTGGATTTCAGATTCTTGTCAGGAGACTGGGGCAATCCTCTCTAGGGCCTCATTAAGGGATCAGCAGGCACTAAGTTCATATTGTTTTTTCATATGTTCTGCAATAACCTTGGTCATTGTCCAAGGCTGGGAGTCCAGCAGTGAGGCCCACCCCATGCGCCAGCCCCACTAACAGAGTGTATTGACAAACACTGTGCTCTTAGGGGGGAATCTTCGCCATGATTACTGACACTGTTGATGTCCAGAGAGTTTTCCCCTTCTCTTTAGAAGCCTGTTTTAAGGACACACTTTTACCAGGTACATTCCCCCCTTTTAAGGAAGAAAGTGGCCAGAAAGAAGCTTTACAGCTTCTGACCAGAAAGACAAAGTACTGGGGAGATAAGAAGAGCCCTGCTGGATCAGGCCAAAGGAAAGCAATCAATCAATGAATTAATCAATAGTATTTATATACCGCTTTTCAACACAAGGTTCACAAAGCGGTTTCAGTTAACATCAACAATCAACTTCAGAAGAACTTTGCTTCACGTGCTGTCAGACCATGTCCGGCTCTCAGTGAGAAAGCATCGCTCCTCATAGGACTGCTGCAAAATGCTGTTCTTTCGTTTAAACTTTTTTTTATTTTATTTTATAGTGCATGTTAAATTACAGCAGTGTTTCTCAAACTGTGGGTCACACAGCACAGCGGTTTTCAACCTTTTTCATCTCATGGCACACTGGCAAAGCACAAAAATTGGCATCAGCTTTTTAACAATTGACAAGGCACACTGTGCTGTAGTGGGAGGCTCACATCCCTCAGTGGCCCTACTAATAAATGACTCCCAAATTTTTTGTAGATTTTCAACACAACCAATGGGACAACACAGCCAATGGAAAATCCAATGAAATGGACTGCCACAGGGCAGCATGCTAGCCCCCATGCTGTTTAATATATATACTAATGACCAACTGCTGCCAGAAGCTACCAGAAGTTTTATTTATGCCGATGACCTGGCAATCGCCACACAGAATGCAACTTTCGAGGCCATCAAGGAAAGACTGACTGAGGTTTTGAATCTACTGAGTATATATTATAGGGATAACCAGTTAAAACCAAATTGTTTAAAGACACAAATCTGTGCTTTCCATCTGAAAAACCGAGAAGCATCAAGAACATTGCAGGTTTGCTGGAAACGAACCAACTTAGAACATTGTGCTACCCCCAAATACTTGGGAGTAACTCTGGATCGTACACTGACCTTTAAGAATCACTGTTTTAACACCAAACAGAAGGTCTTCACCAGAAATAATATCTTGAGGAAAATAACAACACAAGATGGGGTGCCCAACTGCATGTATTAAGGACTTCCGCTTTAGCACTATGCCACTCAGCTGGAGAATATGCCAGCTCTGTCTGGTATAGATGTAATCACGCAAAACAGGTGGATGCGGCACTAAATAAAACAGCAAGACTGGTCACAGGATGCCTAAAATCGACTCCAATACAAAAGGTGCATTATCTAGCTGGCCTTCCCCCTACCAAATTTCGTTGGGAAAGTGCAGCGCAAAAGGAGTGGGTTAAAGCAACATCCCTAGAAACACACCCACTGTATGGCCATCAACTTCCACCATCAAGACTGAGATCGCGGAATAGCTCCCTTAGGACTGTGGGGGCCCCCAATAACCAGTCGCCACAGACTGCTTTGGAACTATAGAAAGTGAGCAAGGAGCTGCCGAGTGATTGGGCACATATGTATGCCTGCCACCAGAACAACCGTGGCCTGTATGGAAATCCTTAAATTGACTGCGTGCTGGGGTAGGAAGATCTAAGGACAATCTGAAGAAATAGGGCTTCCCCATAAAAGACAGGCTGTGTGAATGCGGAGAAGAACAAACCATCTCACATATGCTACAGTGCCCCTCTACATGCACAATGGAAGACCTTATGTTGGCAAGGGAGAACGCTGTTGAAGTGGCCCAGAATTGGGCAAATGATATCTAGTTTTAACTTTGTATTTTATTCTAAAAATATATTTTGATGTATGTGTAAATTAATGTAGGTGCTTCTGATACGAATAAAGAAAGAAAGACTCCCAACTTTCTGTGGCATACCTCGGGACCATTTGCAGCACACCAATGTGCCATGGCACAATGGTTGAAAATGGCTGGCGTAGCACTTAGTGCAGCCATAACTGAAAATAAGAGAAGATGGGGCAATGGACAGACTGTGTGGTTATTTTGATTGTCACAAACTTGTAAACAATCCCGGTATCCACGGTTTCAGTTATCCACAGATACCATGGATACTAGGGCACCTATTAAAAAGATAGGGGAATATTAAACAAATCTCATTTTTTAAACTTTGTGGCAGCAAAACCACTGATGTTCCCGTCTTTTAAAAATGCGACCCCAGTATCCAGGGTTTCAGGTACCCACAGTGGGGTCAGAAACAGAACCCCTGCAGATACCAGGGCATGCCTGCATGCTTTTTTTCCCTTTCTGATTCACCTTAGGAAAGCAGCAGGCTCTGGCATCACAATGAGGGCACTTCTAGCCATGACATCACTGTGGATCCCAGACAGATTGCCACTCTAAAGAGTGGGTACCAGTGCTAAAGAGTTTGAGAACCCCTGTTTATTTGCAAACCACCTACAAGGGCCGAAATGTGGTATAACATTTAAAAAACAAAAACAAACAAGAGGCTTTAATCCTATATACCAACTTTCCCAGGAGCACGCCTTCTGCGTAGACCTGCCTCGGGCTCGACAGACGACTCTCCTCCCCGCCGCCCTTTTTGCATTTCCCGAAGAACCCCTGATACAAGCTGCCAAGTCCGTCTTTGGGTCACGTTGGTGGATCCTAACAAAGCCATACCACCTGGAATATATCCGTGGAATTTTGTCTTATACAGACCAACAAGACTCCCTGCACCTTCATGGCGATTTCTCTTCTGCGGGTAGAAAAGGCAAAGGATTGCGGCAGCAGGGCGGATCCTCAGCATTTTTTCCTCCTACCTCAGACGCCTGATTTCCCAGACAGCCGCAGGCCTTTGCATTTTCTTTCTCCAGGCCACTCTCGCTAAAATTCGCGGGACTTACTCGCAAGCAAAACAAGAGTACCATTTCCTCGCCTTGCGGAGGGAAACGAGTCACGCGGGTTTCAGAGAAGTGGAAGGCAGAGGAGGGGGGAGGTCATGTGACGTGGATCAGGCGCTCTTCTTGCAGCCGGTGGGGTGGGGAGACCACGTGGGATGAGTCAGCAGGCGGAGCGAGTCTGGGCTAGCCGCGGTAGAAAAGGGAGGGGGCGAAGGCAGCGGTGGGTTCCTTGCAGCCGAGGCGAAGCGCCGCCGGGTTCCTCGCTCTCGCAGGTAAGGGAGGCTGTTTTCTCAAGGTCGCTACAGAGGGGATCGTCGCAAAGTCTGCTTCAAGGGCAAGCTCGTCACCCTCTGTCGGGCGGCGTAAGGCTGCAGTGCCGCGTCCTGATGGAGGCTCGAAAGAGCCATTGCGTTCAGCGGCGTCTCCCCTGGGGGGTCCAGAGGGGTTCCCTCTGCTGCTGAGTAGTGGTGCCAAGGAATGTGGCGTTTGCCTGGCAGGGTGGAGCTGAGGGTGGCGAAGCGCTCTTTGGGCGACGCCCCAAGTAGCTGTCGGCGCAGGGAAAGCGGTTCTCTAGAGCCAACTTCTTCGTGTGCGCGCAGAGCTTGCATGCTGACTAAAGTAAACTCTTGATCGGGGGGAGGGGATTTTGACGCTGTCTTCGAAAGACAGGAAGCGAAGGTGGGGAGGAGAAGTAGTTGTTCTCCCCTGCAGGAGGTCCCAGGTTCGGTCTCCAGGTAGGAGGGCTCTCCGGTAGTCGGGCTGCTGCAGCAGTGCTTACCTATTACCTTGGAGAGCTGCTGCTAGGCTCGAACCTGGAATCCGTGTGGAGTTGCTTAATGCAAGTGGCTAGAAAACTGGGGTTAAATGTACTGCGAGAGGGTGTTGGCTCCTTGACCTCTCATCCTCTTTTGTTTTCTGCTAAATCGTCCAGGAAGTCGTCCTCTGAGGTCGCGGTGCTCTCCAAGATTATAGATCCAGCTGGCTCAAGGCTCTGGTTTTCTCCAGTGTTGTTTGGTGCAACAGACAGAATCTGCCTATAATTAAAACTGGAACCAGTGGACCAACCTGCTCTAGCTAACTGGGCTTGTGCGTGTTAACGTGTGATGTACAATGTGTGTGCTGAGACTTAATCCAGAGTCAGGGGCTTGGTAGTGCCCCCACAGAGAACATGGCCCAGAACCCTTTGCGGCTGTGGAGTGGGCAAGAGGGTGTAGAACAGAGTCTCTGAATGCTTGAAAACTGCTGGTTCAGAGAACAAAATGGTAAAGAATGAACCCTGAAAGGAACCCGGGTTCTTGCTTTGCAAGCTGATGAGAGGGGCAGAATGCAGCCTGCTAGGAGGAGCCTGGAGGACACTGACCCGGCTTTGTGGCTTCCTTCCAACTTGGCTTGCTCTGTAGAGAGCAGAGGCCTTTCCTGTTTGAGAAGGATTTATGCCTCTCCCCACCCTGCTTGTCATTGGCAACTGCCTCATATGGGTGGTGGTTACCCGTCCTCCACCTTTGGAAAGGTTTGAGACAGGGCTGGCTCTAGGAGCAGTGGGGCATTCCGGCGGGGGGGGCACTCTTCCTGCAGAGCCCCCACTCACCAATGAACTTGTTTGTGGTGCCGGACATGGCACCTGGAAATAGTTGGTGGTGACACGATGATGTCACTGCCATTTTGGGCAGTTTGGAGCCAGGGGCAAGTGGGAGGGCCCCAGGTAAAGTGGCTCTGCTCGCCCCACTGTCTTACAGCCCATAGAGATCCCGGCTGCAGCAGCAGGCAATATGCTTACTGTGCTGGTGCGAGGCCCCCCAAAGTGCGGGGTCCAATGTGACGACTTTGGTCACATTGGCTTAAGGACAGCCCTGGTTTGAGATCTCTCTAAACTCTCTTGGGAGGTTCTCTGTCTGCAATAGTCAGGTGTTGTTTAGACAAGAGGAGAAGAGTTCAAAGGTACACCTTCTGTTTTCAGCTCACTTACCTGACCTACTGACTAAGGTGGTTTTGCACATCTAACCTTGGAAATTTGTGTCTGGTCTCTGCAGTGCCCTCTTCTCTTGCTTCCCCCCCCCCCCACAACCCTGTTGATCATTGTGCAACCATAGCTTGAAAAACATTCACAGTGAGTTCTGCTTTCATTTCTTTAGTCTATGATAAATGTTGTGCCACAGCTTTGGCTAGATACTCGCATCTCCCTCACACCCGCATATATACGTTGACTGCATCACTTGTTACTGGCCACTAATTTTTTTAAGGGTTTTTTTTTTTTTGCCCTTCAGCTATTTTGGTGTTATGAGAATCCCTCCAAAGCACAAAGCATTTCTACTAGCAATACAGGTCCTGATGCATAAAATAAACACCCCACCCAAAGCAGCTGATATGACTATACTTCTACCCATCCCATCTTGTCCCTGCTGGCAAGGAGGAAGAAAACAGTTAACAAACTGTCACTTGGAAGTTATGGAAGAAAAGTTTCTAGCACTCATGAACAATGGCCTGGTTTTTCCCACTAAAATTGGTGATGGAGAAACTAGGCAGCAGGGCCCACAAGGTGGGAGATGGCAGTGGCAGTGGGGAGGGAGGGCAGGTGGGTTCTGTTCTTGAAAACTGAGGCAAGTCAGAACTGTAGGATTCGTTCATGGCTATTGTTCCGGCTGGATGGAATGATACTTTCCAAACCAGCCCTCTTAACATGACTGTGTGCTCTGATGTTTCAGCACATTTTTCCCTTTGTCCCCTCATTTGGAGGGGGCAGTTCACCTGAGCCACATCCCCTTTGGCAAATATTAGTAGGGGAAAAGCACCCTGGAAGAAAGAGCAGGGTGTTCGCAACTGTGTGAAGAGGCTTCCAGAAGTATAATCTGAATTGGTGAGGACTTGAATAAATGTCATGAGCGTTTGGCTCTCTGAGTAGGTGGATGAGGCAGTAGTGCTGTTTGAAATGTATCATCCCTCTAACCATGTGGAGTGGGTGGATGTAGGAAATGCTCTTGCCCTGTGGAGCTGTTATTTTTAAACTGCTAAACTAGATTAGCAGCCCCTGGACCTCTGGTTTCTACATAAAAAGATCAGGCTCAAGGCCCACCCAGTCTAGCATCCTGTTTGTAGTGGCCCACTGGTTGCTGATGAAGACTGCAGGCCCCTTTCACTGTTGCTCCCCTGCAGCTGGCATTCAGAGGCTCACACCTACTAATGGAAGTAGCAGGTAACCAACATGACCTGTGCTTCTTGTTGTATGACCACTAGGATATTGTGTGGCAGCAAAGTTGCATGAGATGCTGGCTGAAGCAAGGAGAAGAGGTGGTCCACTTTTGTGGTTCTCAGTCTTGTGACCCAAGGAAGTTTTCCTACTCAGCTGTTGATGGGGCTGTTTCAGAAGGCTGTGTCAGCTGCAGCTGAACAATGCATGACAAATAGAGGAATTGATACTGGCCCCATTTTTGTATCTGATTGCTGGCTTCATAAGCTGCTTCTGGGCTGGATTTGTTATGAAAAACCAACATGCAATACAGAAGCAACAATCAAAATGTAAGCCATAGGAACGCAGCATGATAACGTTATGCTAATACGGTAGATCTGCAGAGCAAAACATGCTGAAACATTTCCAGAGCAATTAATCAAAGACTAGCTAGTTCTTCTGGGAATATTTTGGCATGCTTTTGTTCTGTGGTGCTAGCATAACATTACTGCCATGTTCATGTTTTTATTTTGTTCTGCATTGGAAGCTGTGTCTTCATAATGGCTCATGAGCCCAAGGTGGGCTCCTGGCCTCACTCTGTGCGGAATCTTGTAGTAGTAGGGGGCAAAGTAAGTAAATCTGGGCAAGACACCGCATAAGCAGCACCCTTTCTTCCAGTAAAAAAGGTGATGGCATAGGAAGGTTTCATGTGAGGCAAGAAAAGTTGGGTTCTGATAACCTGGGTAGGTAGGTGGGATCATGTGAACCTAGGCATTGTAGCCTCCTTGTTACTGCTGGTTCTTGTTACTGCTGGTTGCTCCCTGAGGCAGAATTTGGAGACAATGATAAAGCTGTGATAAAGGCTGCCTTGTTGTTAATCAGATAACTGTTGAACTTTTTCCATTGTGAGTTAAAATTTGTTCAATTTTGAGTTAATCAGCTAACTTGTGATGAGTTGCAAAATGCTGTTTTAGATAAGAACCAACAGCCTTTTGGTAGCATTTCTGAGCATGCCCCACCCCCAGCCATGGGCTATCAGATGTATGTCCCACCCCAACCATGTGCTATAGCTTGGATGTGCAAGATCACATTTGTGTGTGTTGTTTTTTTTTTTGTACTGACCAAGCAAGAATAGTTCCCACTTCCAGATTTGCTCTTGACTGAGGGGGGTTAGAATTCACCCTGATTCCAAGGACAGCAGGCCAATCGGATGAATTACTGCCCGGAGATCTTGGCCTAGTTTTCATTGTGGCTGGCACTCTAGTGGCTGGATTTGGCCATGTCGAGAAGGAGGTGAGTGAGTGTGCTTCCATTCCTCACCTTAGCTTGCCCGGTGAGTGTGCTGCAATGCCTCTGGCATATGTGGCTCAGCCTTCCTCCTGGCCTGGGAGGTGGAGTCTGTAAATAAAAGCTCTCTGTGGAGGTCCTGTGCAGATGCAAGGCATGCAGCCCACAAAACTGGCCTTTCCATTCACCCTGGCAGGTGGCAGTTTCTTGCTGCCTTCAGAGAGAGTTTGCCCCAAACAGGATGCTCCTCAGGGTGGATAAAGATCGATGGTTTTTTTTAAATTGGATTTTTTTTTATTTAAATTGGATTTTTTTTTAATCAAATTTATTTTAATAAAATGCTTTTGGAGTAAAAATCTATCTTAATATAGTTTTATATTTCAGATACATTAATAATTTATTTTATTCAGCATGAAATAGAGCTTAGTTATGTAGCATGAGGCTGTATATTCTGCAATATTTACATTTTTTGTAAACTCGTTCAATGAATCCAAGCTCTGCAAGCTGAGATAACATGCACTGCATTGATGCATTCACACAATTTCACAGTAACCATGAGATAAATCATAAAACAAAACATGTTTAAGCAAATACAAGAATATGTAATCTGTTATTGTTTTAATTAAATGAAAGAATTAGAATAATTCTCCAATTATGTGTGATTAACCTATTAACCTAAAATTGGTTTGGATATTGCTGTTTTACTAACCTGACAGCTTATTATTCTAAATAGGAAACCTTCATTTTATTTGCAAATAATATTAAAGATTCTAACTACCAGCAAGAATGAGTCTTTACATTCAAAGAGCACCTGTCATTTCAGATCCATCATGGCAGCACCTGTTAGCGGGCATGCACTCACCTGCTGCCCGCCACGTCCCTCACCTTGTTGTGTCACTTCCACATCACCAGCCGTCCCATTAAAGTGAATGGGACTGTTGGTGAGTCAACAGTGGGTCAGAAGAGGAGCCGCTGCAGGACAGAGATGACAGATGCTCTTTAAAAATTATTTAAATCAAGCTGATTTAAATCAAGCCTTTTTTGACTGGGGGGCCCTTTTGACTGTGCTGCCACCAGGAGAGGTGAGAGGGATGGCGGCCAGGAATAGGGCCTTCTCGGTGGAGGCCCCCCAACTTTGGAATACCCTCCCCTCAGAGTTGAGAACTGCTCCCTCTTTGGCGGTATTTCAGCGGGGGCTGAAGATCTTTCTGTTCCAGCAGGCTTTTAGTTGTTGACAGGCTGGCTGGGTTTTGCATTCTCTTTTTACACTCTTTTTGTATATTTTATGATGATCCACGGAGTTTGGCTGTTTTAAATTTTAATTGTTTTAATATTGTTTTAACTATTGTTTTTAACTATATCACACAATGATTTTACTGTATTTTAATTGTTGTAAGCCGCCTTGAGTGTCTCTGTGCAGAAAGCGGGGTATAAATTAATTAAATAATTTAAATCGACTTGATTTAAATCGAATCCACCCTGATTCTCTCTTAACCTTCCTCATGTCTGAATCCCCAAATCCTAGGATCCTCTTGGTGTGAAAGCCAGTGAGTAGAGGATTGTTCCAAGGGAAACAGCTGGCCAAGTTACTCCCAGATGATAGTGTATCATTGGCTGATCCATGGGAAGCCTCAGGGTGGACCCTTCCTTGGTCACAGTCAGGTGAATGGTCCTCCCCAGGCATCAGCAGAAGGCAGCAGGGTGCTGGCCGTTTCCTGTCTGGCCCTTTATTGCAACTGCTCTCTGGCCAGGCTCTTTGGCATCCCTGCCCTGGCTGAGTTGCTCCTGTGACTGCAGGTCATCGGGGTCAGGGTGGTAGTGGTGGCAAGCCGGCTTTTCCTAGCAGTACTTCTTTACACACAGATAAGAGACTTTTCGGTTAAGGGTCCCCATTCACCACAGGGGATCAGCCAGAATCTCAGCACAAGTGTTTCCCAGACCAGCTGTTGAAGATCCTAACAGGAGATGCCCAGGATCTCCTGTGTGCAGGGCCTCTGCTGTGCCCCCAGGGAATTTGTGTGAAAAAACACCTGTTCTGCTTGCTGTCCCAGTCATTTCAAGCCACCCTAAGGCAACCATTCTCTCTGTGCCAGCCTGTCTGTGTGGCATATGATGTCTTGGAGTGGGGGAGCAGCAGTCTTCGAGCGTTACAACTGGCGGTGCTGCTAAAGTCTTCTAAGCATCCCAGCATTATCTTGAGGGCTGGATTTGGAGTGTTAGCTTGATTGTGATCAGGCTAATCATTTAACTCATTTTTAAGGGACTGATAGCTTGGGCTTTAAGTAGTCACCCATTGCTCACTTGAAGGGAGTGAAATTGTCTCTGTCGTCGTTACCCCCCCCCCGCCAAAGTTGGAAAGCATTGCAAAGAATTAGTTTTCTGTCTTCTAAAAAAGGGCCTCTATCTATACAAGGACAGAAGAGCTAGGAACCTATTTGCACAGCTGTGATTGTTCATCTCCACCCTTCTCAGGTAGTCTCTCAGGGTCCAGCCTTCAAGATGTGGCGGTTTGTGGCAGCTCTGTCTCTTCTGATGGGCTTCACAAGTGCCCGGACCATTCCCAACTTTCCGCCTCTCTCGCATGACTTGGTGAACTACATCAACAAACTCAACACGACTTGGCAGGTGAGTAGATTTCCAGTCAGTCATTGTGTGGTGGAATACGACCCCTGAGGGGAAATGCACCATCTCCCCTGTCCCAGTCTCTCACATGCTCTGTGTTGTGTGGAGGGGATTGTCCTTGAGGGGTTGATGTAGCAAAGTTCCGGTCTTTTCCATCTGGAATAGAGGTTGTAGGGTATGTCACTTGGCTAGCATCCAGGTTCATTCATTTCCTTACCCCTTTCCTCATTGGGCCTAGAGATGGAGAATCACAGGCAACAGTTGTCAGCCCCAGTGCTGTCTGCTTGAGCTGCTAGGCCTTGAAGGTCTGGCATGGATACTGGACCCAAGTTGGAGGGGCTTCCTTTGACCTTGAGGGATTAGCTTTGGTCTCTATATGGCCAACAGTCCCTCACTACATAAGAAGAGCCCTGCTGGATCAGGCCAAAGGCCCATCTTGTCCAGCTTTCTGTATCTCACAGTGGCCCACTAGATGCTTCGGGGAGCACACAAGACAAGATGCCTGCATCTTGCCTGCAAGACAAGATTGCCACTCCCCTGCACCTGGCATTCTGAAGTAGCCTACTACTAATGTAAGGAGGTTGTACCACCCATTGTGGCCTATGGCTCACAATGGGTTTTCCTCCAGAAATCCATCCAGTCCCCTTTTAAAGGCATCTAGGCCAGATGCCATCACCACCTACTATGGCAAGTTCCACACATTATTTACCTGCTGGGTAAAAAGTATTTCCTTTTATCCATTCTGGTGTTGAGAGAGGGAAAAGAACATTCCTCTATTGATGCTATCCATCCCATGCATAATTTTGTACATCTCAATCATGTCCCCCTTCAGGTGCCTTTTTTCTAGACTGAAGAGCCCCAAACGCTGCAGTCCTCCTTCATAAGGGAAGTGCCCCAGCCCAGTAATCATTTTTGTTGCTCTCTTGTACACTTTTTCCTGCTCCACTGAGATATTGAATATTGACATTGAATAAGAGACACTGACCCTGAGATATTGAATATTGATCGGCTGCTGACAAACCTGCTCACAGTTGTGAGGCTGCACACCTAGAGGTTTGAGACACAAAATTTTGCAGATTCTAATCTCGATTATTGAACCTCCCCAAGTTTTCAGCTGTGAAGCAAGCTTTTGGGAAGAGTCCAGGTGGACAAGGATCGTGTACAGGTCCAGGCTACAGAACCCTCTAAAAGAGTAGCCATCTGCATTATGCTCTTGTGTTGGGTTTGTTTTCCTTAAAAGTGCTCTTTGGCACAGTCTGGTGGCTTTGAAAGGTGCAACTGTATAAACCCAGAATCTAAGGTAGATTTGTCTAATGATAAAATCAAGACCAGTGTAGTACCAAGCCAACCAAGGGTGAATTGGTTGGAATGTGAAATTGTACTTCTTAATGCAAGCAACCTCTCAAGGATATTCTTTGACTCCTTTGAGCTTCTTTACCTGTCCAAGATATCCTTCCACTGTTACTTCACATGCAGGTTATCCTAGGGAGCTGAGAGAATTGTCTGCAGTGGAATGCTGCCTTATAGCTTTAACCACCTGTGCTGCTGGTTTCCCAAATGAAAGGCTGGCCCTCTGGCGTGTCTCCTCTGAAATAGGGGCAACCTACACTGCCTGTTAACTTTCAGGGCTATCTGTAGCCTGGCTTTGGTCTTTCAGAATGGTTAACACAAGAAGAGCCCTGCTGGATCAAGCCAAAGACCCATCTAGTCCAGCTTCCTGTATCTCACAGTGGCCCACCAGGTGCCCCAGGGAGGCGTGAGACAACAAGATGCTTGCATCCCGTTGCCACTCCCTTGCACCCGGTACTCTGAAATAGCCTACTACTAATGTAAGGAGGTTGCACAATCCATCATGTTGTTGTTTTCTTTAATAGTTCCTCTCCCTTTCTCAAAGGCCGGACACAACTTCCACAATGCAGACATGAGTTACGTGAAGAAATTGTGTGGCACATACCTGCATGGCCCCAAACTGCCAACCAGGTAAGGTGATGCTCCTGTTCCCAATCTCTGGGTGTGAAGCACTCCCAAATAGTGATTTACATCTCTTGCTGGCGTGGGTAGCGTTGTAACCCCTATTAAGTTAAAACTGCAGGAGATCTGCACTCAGTTGTGGAGATGAGTACATGGGGTAGGAAGGACAAGGCAGGACAGGGCAGACACAGCAAGACCAAGATAAGTGTTCTTGGTTTGGCCTTTCAAATTGTGTATCTTGGTTATCACTTTAATCTGTGGGCTCCTGGGGCAGTGAAGCGCTGAGTTTCCACACTGTTTAGAGGGCACTCTAGAAGCCAACACTAGACAGAAGAAAGCATAGCATTGGTTGCCTCCCTGGGAAAGCGGAAAGGTGGCTTGTATAGTTCCTATTCCTTACAGTGTTTTAATATTGCAGCTTCTGGCTGAGAACAGACCCCTTTAGCTTAGTTACACTGGAAAGTATTGAAGAGAATGAGGCTACCCAATCAGACTATGTATTTCAGAGCGTTCTCTTTGGCTCCTTCCTGCGAATGTCTGAGATTCTCAGAGATAGGAAGGTGTTATACTCACTAGGAGGTTATGTATCCTGCAGTCTACCTGCCACAGTTTCACGACCAAGGGTGTAAAACCATTTCCTTCTCAACAGAGTAAAATCCTCTCACGTGACCTCTTTCTCTCTGTAAAGTTCAGGTTTACTCCTTTTCCATATTGCACCCTCCTCCCCCCCCCCCAAAAAAAACAATCCTTGGAACTTTTAATACATGGCTCTGATTAGCTGCTCTCCAATCCTGTACAGTCAGTTCTCATTATCCACTAGGGTTAGGTTCCAGAAAAACACTAATGAATGGCAAATTTGCAGATAATGAACCATTGATCCTATGGGGTTAGGTGCAAGGGGGCCACTTTAGTGGGGAAGGGCTCCCTTACCTGCCATCAGTAGAATCAAGCAGACACCCTCAGGAAACCAGCAGATAAGAGTGCAACAGGAAGCGCCAAAAAATCTCTGAATACTGCAGAGACCTTCCAGAGGCTGCAGGGACCTTCAGGATGGCACCCATGATCAGCATGGATCCCTTTAAAATGGAAGCTTCCTTTGGCCATTTTAAAGGGGTCAGTGCTGGTCGCAGGTGTCATTATGAATGTCTGTACAGCCTTCAGAAGGTCTCTGTATAGTGGATAATGAGAAGTAGGTAGCAGTTCTGCCGCTTACCGATAAGCAAATTTGCATATAAATGGAACTAACTGTAAGTTCATCCCTGACCAGAAGATGATTGGCTTGATTATCTTAGTTAGGAGGGCGTTTGCCCTGTCCATCTTATGGGCTTCTCTGCAAAATGGGGATTACTTGTACAGCCAGCAAGACATAATCCAGTCCTCTGTGAATGGTCTGGAGGTAGACGGTGTGCATGCCCAGGAGAGCATTGTTTTAAATCTTGAATTGAAACAAGACTATACTTGACATAACTTGTAAGTTCTTCCCTCCCTTCCCCCCCAATCTAAAAAAGGTTGGAGTTTGCAGGTGATGTGGTTCTGCCTGACAGTTTCGACTCACGGGAACAGTGGCCAGACTGTCCGACAATCCGGGAGATCAGAGATCAAGGCTCCTGCGGCTCCTGCTGGGTAAGGCCAGCTCTTCTGATTCAGGAGGACAGGGGGGGGGGGCTGCAGGTGAGCTTGGTTCTGCAGAAAATGTGCCAGTGCCAGGGCTCTCGCACTGTTTGGATTGCGTGTCATTGTTTGGACCTGGACCTCCTGCCCTGGGCCGGCCCATCTGTGAGGCCAACTGAGGTCTAAGAGGCTTAAGGCAGAAGCCTGCCAATTGGTCCCTATATTAACTTGCCCCATGTTGCTTTCTAACAGTGGCTATTCAAGCATATTCATGCAGGTGTATGACCAGAGTGGTCACCTGTAGTGCAGCTGTTCTTTGAGCTTGGGGTTCTCACCTGCCACTTCTGTTCCTTGGTCAGTGTCCTCCCACCCCGAGCTGAAATGTGCCCTTTTTCACTCCTCCTTGCTGTCTCTGTTCTGCTGCTCCTTGAGTTTCCTCCCTTTCCCCTTGAGCAGCATCCATCTGCCCGTCTCTCATCACCATCCAATGATCTTTTTGTCTTTGGCTTGTCCCTGGACAAACTGATTTACAGCCACGCTGGTGTCTTTCTGGGGCTTCAGTTGTGCTCGAAGCCAGAAAATCTCAGGCACGTTGGCACTCCAGGCCATTTTCTTTGTTTTACCCAACACAAAAACATCCTACTAGATTTCATCCAAAAATCAAAGCCCAAGATGACACCCTCTTCCCACTGCTCTTGTCTGTTACAAAGGAATTTGGGTTATGCCCAGCATTTACTCGCCCCTTGAGTTAGTCTCTCCTCTCTGCAAGCCCCAAATTCCCAGCCACGAGTTGGGCCAAGGCTACAGACATGAAGCTCTGCCATGACTCACCGTTAACTCACTGTTAACCGTGAGTTCCCTTTTGCGCACATTGACCCTGTCACCAGACACATGAAGACAACTTTCAAAGTAAGGAAGGTTTTAGTAGACTATTAGCGACAAATAAATGTCACCAAAATGGAGGCAGGGCTTTCACAGGTGCTTCCAAGAAGGAGACAGCACACATTGGTACAGAAATAAAAACCTTGTCTACAACTACCTTATGCAACATCTAAAGCCTAATTGTTCTCAAGAGTTTACCAAGCAGTTTCTGGTTCCAGTCGGGCAGCATTTCTCCTGACCTTTGCCGTGGCCCAAGGACTGACACTGAAGAGTGTCGTCTGCTGATTTTTTTTTTTAATGGGAAATTTGCACCTGACCATGAGGGATCCAAACCTAATCACTTATCCCAAATTTTGCTGAGTCATTGTTACCCCAAAGCACTTCACCCAATGAAAATCCTTGCATGTAGGAATTGGGCACTTTTTATTATTGGTGTTTTGCACCTGGCTGCTATCTCCCCATTGTGACTTTTCTCAGCCTCCTCCAAGGATGCTCAGGCACTAAGCCGTGCTTTTCTAACGCCTCTTTTTCTTGAGCTTGTCATTTAACTCTTTCAGGTTCCTGACCATTTGTTCATTTCAAAGAATGTTCATTTACATTTCATTCCACCAGGCTGTGAGAATTATTGCTTTAGGAAACCAGTTACCTGTTGGGTGGATGCTCAACCCAGCAATCACCAGATCAAAAGCTTATCTTTACATTTCACATCACCTTGTGTTTCTATACTGGTGTAACTCTTAATCTCCGTACTAAAATACATTAATATCTTAACTATCCATATGACATTCTGCCTCCCTCTTCCTTTTCTGATTCACAGAACGGGAAGAGCAGAAGCTGGAACATCACCAGGTCAGGGAGGGGCAGCATTTCACATTCAGCCTCAAGCACCAAGAGATGTCTGGCTGCTCCTGTTCCTGCCCATGCACAATTAACTCTTGAGTGCATAATTAGTGTTATGGAATTGAGTGCTGTTTTCCTCTAGTTTATAACGGAGCGGAAGATGCCTAGATGTGATCACTTGTTCAGTTATTTCCTTACTTTAAAAAAAATTTAAATGAAGACAGGTGTGTGAGCAGCTGTCCTCCACACCCCATAGAAGGGGGAGAAGCCTCTCGTATTCAGAGGCAGTGTGTCTGATTGCCACGCTGACATTAGAAAACAAGTGCTACAGATGAACTTGCTGTGCAAGGAGCAGAAGTGAAGCACGTTAGAGTTTTGGGGGACTCTGTACAAGGCTGCATTCACAGAAACAAATGCAAGTGGCATTGGCTAACTTTTTTCCGGGGGGGGGGGTATTCAGGAAAGCCTTTATTCTATTGATACAGTTAAGTTCAGAGGTTTGTTGCATGGTGAGGAGGAGGATTGCACGTGTGACTTGGTCCATCTAAACCAGCAGTTCCCAAACTGTGCTCCATGGCCCACCAGTGGGTTATGCCCCAATTTTTGGTGCGTTGCAAAACTGGCAGGGCAGACTAAGCTGTGGGCATCAAGGATTAAACAGCCTGCTATTTGGGGGGGGCACTGCTGGCCAATCAGCTTTATAGCCCCAGAGGCTTGAGCAACTGGTAACTTTTTTTAAGGTGAGTCCTGATACTAAAAGGTTTGGGAAACACTGTTCAAACCTATCACAAATCTGCTTTGACAACAGCTCTCCCAAGCTTTTGGCAGGGAAGGAACATTCACAGCCCACAATCTGAATTCTTGTTCTACTTGGGGATGCTGGGGGTTGGACCCGAAACATGCATGGAGAGCAGCTGCACTGTTTTATTATTAAGCATGTGCAAATGTCTTATGCAAAGGCAGAACACAACAGTTCACAATAAGAAAACACAAGAACAGGCAAACTTTCAGATGTTGTCTGGAACAAGGCACACCATCCACAATAGAATTGTGTTGGTAATAAAGCAGCAGACTAAAATTAGTTGAAAGTCAATTAGAGAAAGTGTGTATTTAGCAAACACTCAAAGACAGATGGTGTGGGAGTCTTGGCAGATCACATAGAGCAGTGGTCTTCAACCTTTTTCACGCCAAGATCCCAATAAATAACTGGGGGCCCACTGCTAATACAGCCCCTCCCTGGGACCTGATCTGCTCCATTTCCTCCATCTTCAAAACAACCCTTTGAGCAGGGCTGGCCTTAGGAGCTGCAGGGCAACACAGCAAAAAGACGCAGTGCAGGATTATATCAAGAATTCAGTTTTGATAAGAGTACCATTATTTGAGTGGATCCAAGCCTTCTCTTGCACAGGTTTTGAAAGTTTGCCATGACTCCCAAAATGACCCACAGGTTGAAGAAAACTGCCATACAGCAAGGTATGAGCTTGTTTTATTGATCAGTAAATAGTTGAAGTAATTGGGCATTTTCGGGCTTGTCATTCTTTAGGCCTTTGGCGCAGTGGAAGCCATTTCAGATCGGGTTTGTGTCCATACCAATGGCAAGGTGAATGTGGAGATCTCGGCAGAAGACCTGCTATCTTGCTGTGGCTTTAAGTGTGGGATGGGGTAAGTAACCTTCCTTTCTTGCCCCTGCAGACTTGCTGCCTGGGTTCCCTTGACTTGTTTGAACAAAGAATGTTCATTCAGGTTTCTGCGTAAAACTTATGAAGTGGGTGGGAAAGGTTTGAATGAAGAATCCTGTAAATCTCTTGGTGCCTGTTAGAGCTGAGGAAGGCACTCAGCTGGTGGCAACTTTGAAGGGTCTCTTCACCAGTGTGACTTTCCCCGTATGCCAGGTGGGCATTGTTCCTTTTCCAGCCTGCTTGCCAGCCTTCCTCAAAGGAGTAGTTGTCTGTAATATGATTGTCTCTGTAGGTGCAATGGAGGCTATCCGTCTGGAGCATGGGAATACTGGACTGAAAAGGGCCTGGTGTCTGGAGGGCTTTATGATTCTCATGTGGGTGAGTTGCCTTCCATATCAAAACACTTCTTGATGGTCACTTGGCAAGGCATGAATGATCTGCACAGTAGCTGCTCCTTTTTGCTTCCCTTTTCCCCTTAATAGTTACCTTGCCACTGTGTAATTTGCTGCTCAGCTGGAGCAAACAGCAGTTGCTGTCAAGTGAACTACCAGGAAGCAAACTGCCCCCTCCATATTTTTGTTCTTAAGCCTGTTCTGCAGTCTAGCCTTTATATGGGGTGCATTTATGATAGCTGTGTGTGGGGGGTTTCATTCAGCTCCTTCTGGATCTGTATAGAATTAGATCTGTATAAATCTGTATAGAAATAGAAGAATTAGCAAGGTTTAGGAGAAATGGCCCTTCCCCATAGCATTTTGCTCTGGTCCCTAGTGGTGAAATCCACCCCTTTCTGCTTTCTCACTTTAAAAAGGTCTCCCTTAAGGCAAGGAAACCGAGCTGCTTGTACAGATGTCATAGTACCATAGAAATATGGTGCTGCCACTTACAATCCTGGCCAGCTCCAAAATTCCTGTGAGTCAGTGAGTCACAGCTGAGAGCCTAGTGATGAGATTAGATTTAATTGGATAATTATTACAGAATCCAGGTGGTCTTGGCAATAGGATACAGTCTTCATTGTTGCTATTCTCTTCTATTTTACTGTTCCTTGCTAAAAATGCAGAGGGGGTCTGATTCTGGGAAGGAGGGGAAAATCATGTAGCTGTATTCCGATTGGATGCCTGTGTTTCCTGGGAACAGGATTTTGGGCCCATTGCACTCCATTTGGAGTGTTCTTTTCAGAGTGGCATTTGATGACTGACTCTTCTGGTTTTCACCTGGCAGGCTGCAGGCCGTATTCCATCCCTCCTTGTGAGCACCACACCAATGGATCCCGGCCCCCGTGCACAGGTGAAGGTGGCGACACTCCCAAGTGTACAAGGCAGTGTGAAGCAGGCTACTCTCCGTCGTACCAGGACGACAAACACTACGGTAAAACTGAGCTTTTGAGGAGATGCTCAGGCTTATATTCTACAGGAAACACTTACATTTTTAAAATCCCTTATACTGTATGCCTCAAAATCCTTGTGAGCTGACTTAGGAGCCCTTAGAAACCAATGACTCTGCACCTGCAGGCAAAATTAATGAGCTGTGACTGCTGTCCCCTGCTCAGAGTAATGCCCCCCTTTCACCATTTGGCACAGCAAGCTAGGCTTTGGTGCACAAGTGACTACCTTTAAAGGAACATGTGTCTAGTCTGTGGCCAGAGGCTTGAAGGCATCCAAAATGGGTTGATGTATTATCTGCTAATCTGATGTATCTCCTCCCTGTTTCTCTTCAGGCATCACCTCATATAGTGTCCCTCGCAGTGAGAAGGAGATCATGGCTGAGATTTACAAAAATGGGCCAGTAGAGGGTGCTTTTCTAGTTTATGCAGACTTCCTCATGTACAAGTCAGGTGAGCCTTTTAGGATAGTATCCTAAAATTGTTCAGTCCCAACAGCATGAGAATCTCCTGTATTTAACTCTTTAGCTCCCAGGTGAGCGGAAGATGTGTTATAAGAGGTTGCAGCATATGCAAAAGCCCCAGTTCAACTTGGATGAGAGCCTTTTAACTCTTTCCCAGCATTCCAGGTTCTGCATGCTGTTTGACTAAAAGGGCGAGATGCTGGCTTAATTTGGTGTAGCAATCTTTAGCGCCCCCTCCCTTTTGTAATCCTTCAGTTGGCTGAACAGTGGGAAGCTGAGCTGTTGCTGTTTGGCCAGCAATATAGACCAGTGTTGGTCAAACTTTTTAGACTGGGATCCACTTTTTAGAATGGCACTCATGTCTGGACCCACCAGAAGTGATGTCGTTAACCTGGAAGAGATGTTGCAGCAGGAAGTGACATCAAGCAGAAGTGCTGTCATTGTAGCATAATAAAATGACACTCCTGAAATGCAAATTGGCATTCTTGAACTGTGGCAATTGCACAGCCATGAAACATCCCTGACAGAAAGCAAGATTAGGACAAAATATGATGTAAAAGCACTGAACTTCAAAACAAAATTAAAAAAATCTCACTTGAAAATTCAAACTGTTCACAGTCACAAAAGAAATATAACAAGAGTAAGGTCTGCAGTTTCCAAGATGTCTGCTCCCAGCTTTCTGTGACCCACCTTGACATCAGGTTGTGACCCAAAGTTTCTATAAGACTTATATAGACAAAATCAGAGTATTGGCAGAGTTTTCAAAGCAAAACTTTGATGGTACGTGATGTTCTTGATTGGAACTGTTCACCAAGTGCTGGAAATCTAGCTGGAGTGTTCTTGTTCAGTCTCTGCCCTTCCATGGCAGCCGGGATGAGGTGCACTCCCAAAGTCCATCTGTTCACAGGTGCATTAGCTGGATTCTGTTGTAGCTGAAAAAAATACTTCTCTAAGAGATGGGGGGGGGAATCTTAACTCCCACCCACCTATACCCCTGCATCCTGGGGTCATGTTGCTCAGGCCTGAAATAAGAATGTTGCAACTTTCAGGCACCTGAAGCAAATGTATTCTTGGCTATTATGAATGACAATGGGGGTAGGAGAATCTGTTCTTGCAACTGGAGGCTGTCCTCACGTCTCCCTTTTTCTGCAGGTGTCTATCAGCATGTCTCTGGAGAGGAAGTTGGAGGTCACGCAATCCGAATCCTTGGCTGGGGAGTTGAAAATGACACTCCTTACTGGTTGGTGGCCAATTCCTGGAACACGGACTGGGGTGACAACGGTAGGAGACTGTTCTGACCTGAGCTTCAGTTGAAGCATTGTTCCCATGTAGTCATATCCCTATTGAGAGGGTAATCCCAGAGTTGGGTTGGGGCCCAAGAACACGATTGGAGATCCAATTCCTCCTTCTGTTTCTAGATATGTGTTGGATGTGCTTTTTTTCCTTAAAATTTACTTCCATTCAAGTACATTTATCAGATCAGAGACTAGTGAAATAGGTATTTCCCACCATTCTGTTTCCTGGACATCCTTTTTGGGTGCAAATGGTAAGGAAGGCAGGGGGGTCAATAGCCCAGTTCACACACACTGAGGCTCACCATTTGTGCAGAGGAAAGGGTGGGAAAAGGTTCTCCTTGGTATTTGACTGCCAAGGTGGTGGAAGATGGCGAATTGGCAGTAAGTCTTCGCTGTTCTTAGCCCTTATCTTCATTATCTTCCTCGGCGATTATCGGCGGCTGAGTTTCTCAGTTCTAAAGTTTGTTTCTTAGGATTTATAGTCAGACCTCCTTTTTGAAGAACTTTAATGTTGCAGATTAAGGCGTCTTCGTTATCTTAGTTGGTGGGAGTGTGCGCCTTAATGAAATAACGCTACACTCTAGTGGCGGAAATTTCTTGCACAGTTTGTATAGTTGGCAAGTACAGTACATCTGCTGTTCTGGAAGGAAAACACTCTCTCGCCTCAAAATGGTGACGACCAGAGCTCAGGCAGGGAAAAAAGCTAAATTGCCTAACTCATGCAACTGTGCTCAGAAACGAATAGAGGATTTCTACGTGGCTCGGTCAAATTCAAACGAGCCGGTACTACAAGATAATGCTGCCTATATTAGACCCTCTCGCCCTCATGACAAGCAGCCTCCCTCGGAAGCTTCATTGTTGACCCCCCAGTCTACCCACGGAGGTTGCAGAAACAGTGAATTGACCCCCATTAATGAAGTGGAGGGTTCCTTTACAGATATGGGTTCATGGACCCTAGACCCTTTATTGTTTGAGAATCTTACATGGCCGGAGGCTGTCACCCGGGATGTTCCGGGTTTTTCCATCTCGCCTATTAAAGACTGTCTTGATTCGAACAGCATGCACAATAATTCGACCTTATCTGCTTCGCCGGATCATCAAATTCATTCTATGTACAGCCAAATGAGAGACCAATGTTGTCTAGTGGCTTTGACAGTTAAGTACACGTTCAACAAGTTAAATCTGCTGTACAAAGAGTTACTTGAAATTAGGTCTAAGATTGATGCTGCTCTCACTTCGGCTCGAGGTGGTGCGTATGGAGGCATTTCATTGAGTACCCAATCCACGCCTATTGACAAGGCACCCAAATCCACCTCTAGTTTCCATTGTAAAACTGACATTGTAGTGTCAAATGACTCCAGTATAAAGGAGTCTGTGCTGAATGGTCCTAAACATTGGGTTGGCCTACCACAACCGGCCTCTGAGCAGTTCACAGCTAACATTGAGCACACACTCCCAGTGTCGATGGCAGACCTCCCCTTGCATTTGGGTCAAGATTCTCTAAACTTGACATTTTCTAACGAGGATATCATGATCATCGATACTTGGCAAGAGAGTGACATTGGAATTCCTCCACAGTTTACACCTGCAGTAGGGGCTGGAAATTCAACACTTCAGGTGGCTGATTGTCTGCTCGTTGGTAATAAACATCCTCAAGACAACAGACTCCCTATTGTTAAAATGATGGAGGGATCTTGTCACGAAAACCAGCACATAACAATCTTTAATTGGAAGCTCGGATGTGCGAAGGGCCAATGGATGACCGCACATCAGGTCAAACTCGTTATTTTGAAAACTTTGGGATCAGACTGGCCTTTTGAGGAGTCGTTTATTTGTGAGTGTTGCTATCCTACGGTGCCCCATGCTAGGAGGGGAAGGATCTTTCTAATGTTTACTAACTTTCAGCGTGCGCATTTCTTCTGACTGCCAAGGTAGGTGGACTGCAGGGGGGTGCCATACTGAGTGGATTTTGTCTTCCTAAATGTAACCTCAAATTTTAAGAGCACATCAATATTCTAGATGGAGGGATTCCTCTCAAAGTCTGGATATAATGCTTTTCTGATGGTGCTGAGAACGTTATGATAGCATGCAACCCAAACCTGCATCAAGGAAAACAGAGTTCTGCAGCTGTATTGCAATATCACATCCCACAGTTTGCATACAAAGTCATATTGTTAGTGTTATTAATAGTGGGGAGAACTTGGAAGTGGTGTTGAGCATCCAAGTGTCGAGCATCCACTGGAAATCTTGATTCTTACTTGGACCTGAGATTGCCATGGGCATTGCCAATACTCTTAAACAGCTCCTCACAGAACTAAAGAGTAGGAATGTGTTTGTGGACCTCAGATTTCCTTTTTCCTAAAGTGCAAGTTCTGTGAACATTCTTAGGTCCTGTGGAGAGCAGCTTTGACACACACACAACCTGCCTGGAGTTGGAGGGCGTTTGGGTCCAACTCTTAGCAGTAGAGACCAAAAGGCTGGAGACCACAGCTTCTTGTTTCCGTTTGTGTAACTAAACACTCATTTGATTTCCACCCCAGAAGGCTCCTCAAGGCAGTTTACAAAGAGGGACTCTGTTCTCCCCCCATTACAGTGTTGCAACTGTTCCTATAGTCTTCCATCAAGCAGTTGGAGAAGGACAATGTTGGGAAACCATGTCAGGGTGTCTCTCTTAACTCTTTGCCTTAAATCCTTCTAGGCTATTTTAAAATCCTCCGCGGGGAAGACCACTGTGGGATTGAATCTGAGATTGTTGCTGGAATCCCTAGGACAAGCCAGTATTGGAAGCAGCTGTAACATCATTCTTCAGAATCCGGCTTATTGTTCTTTTGTTCTGCCAATAATCAAGCATTGATTGTCCCTGTGGAGATACAAACTGTGGCTGCAAAGGTCCCACCTGCTTGGGGGGTGGGGGAGAAAGCCAAACATTTTACAATTCAGCTTTTTAAAATTCAACCCTTTTTAAAAAACTTTTTTTCAAGGAACAAAACTGTATTGCCTATGAAATCCTTAGTTTGTGCTCAACGTGAACATTTTTTTATTGCATCCAGAAGACAAATTGGCAGACACTTTGGTGTGATGACCTGTGGGGGCGTCCTGGGCACCAGCAGCAGCTCCAGAAAACCTAACAGAACAAAGCTGCAAAGGCACATGTTTCAGGAGAGAAAGCTAATGAGTGCTAATGAGAATGCTAATGAGTGCATCAGGGCAGGTACTATGCTACACCAGTCTCAAACGTCATTTTATAGTCACTGGGATGGGTGGAGAGTGTGGCCTTGTTTTCCAGACTGTAAAGCAGAACTATGTATTGGGCGTCTGATTTGTGTTGGCCTGACACCACTCTGCTTTTGCCAGCTGTTGCTTGAACTGCTGCTAAGCCTGTTGGTTTTAAAACTTGGCCTAAAACTGGGACCAGAAGGACTATGGGTGGCAAATGTGGTTCAAATCTCTGTTCATCCATGAAGTTCCCAGAGGAACTGTGGCCTAGTCACTGCCCTCTGTAAGGTGCTTGTGAGTCCTTGGATAAGGCTAGGAAAAGCTTCTTCTATACATGGCATGTTTAAAAATTGGAAGCCACCATGCCCAAAGCAGGCTTCTTGTTTGTTGGTCTAGTAACCCAGCTGATGCCTCAAACACATCTAGGCATTCACATGCAAACTCCTCCCCACTGAAATTTCAGGACAGCGGTGGTGTCTGCCCTCAGCACTACGTACAATCCTTCTGGTATGGATGTTGGTAGAAGCACCTTCGCGGGACAATAAGAGGTCCTTCTTATCTGACTCCCCTTAAGGCCTGGGGTAAGATGGGAGAACAGCCTAGTGACAATTGGTCTCCCATTTGTTGCTAGCTGTCAATTCTATGTGAAATTATTTGCCACTTCCCCTGTTTTGATTGCTACTGCCATGTAGGGTGGCCCTTGAATCAAATATGATCACATTTTGACTCCTTAGCTGTATGCTATGAAGTTGTGAAATAAAACAATCTGTATTCACCAGAGAGGATTTTGTGTGTGTTGATGTTGTGCTATGATTTGCAATATAAAGAAAGGTCTTGAGGATGTAACATGGATGCATTTGCTGCCTCCTGAGCTTTTCTTTGTGCCACCCTTGGTTCTACAGTCCTTCCTTTTTCCCTGGTGTTTGAGCTTGATGAGCTTGCACAAGGAATCAGAGAGTAGATGCTGAAGACTGAATCCTAGCAGGGAGAGGCCCCTCCTCCCTCCCCTGCAGAGTCCCACCATGAAGTCAGTTCTGCTAAGGGACAACTAGGGTATTGGGGGAAGAAGTGATACCTATCTGCCAACACAGCAACAGCTGTGAGCCAGTCAAAAGTTCATGTTGCACAGTCTCAAAAGTGGAGCAGCATCTGAAACACATAAATGGGATTGCCAACCATCTCATCCCAGCAGGTCCTTGTGTCTTTGCATGCTGCCTGTACTAGGCAGCCAAGCAGCACGCGTCAGTGAGATCTGGCTGCATCAGTGATAGCACTTTGTGGCATGGAGTTTGCCAAGCACAGAGTAGGGCCTGGTTGGAAGCTGAAATCACAGTTTGTGATGTGTGATCTGCGTTTGTGTACACAAACTGTGCTGAGATGCACAGTTTGAATAACACTGATTCAGTCAGTGTTTGTAGAGGAGAGGTGTTGGGGTGGGTGCACTGTGGTTAGTGGGAGCCTGGTGCCTGAAAGCATTCTCTCTCCCTAATACAGGTTGCAGTCAGTGGTGAAATTCAACCAGTTCTGCAGAACCAGTTGTTAATTTTAGGCTGTGAGAGGGAAGAAAGGCAGCAGCCACCCTGAAGGACATAGAACCGGTTGTTAATTTATTTGAATCCCACCACTGGTTGCAGTGCTTCACTCTGCTCCACATGGCAATACAAAGTCCTGAAAAATAAAAGGGCTCCAGCTGAGTGTTTGGCCAGCAGTGGTTGAAGAACCTGTCATTTACTTTCCAGGAGAAGACACTTGCCAATACTGAAGGAGCAGAGAGGCAATAGATATGCAAGTGATTGCCTGCCAATGTAGTCCACTTTCTATACCCTGCTTTAAGAAAGTGGAGGGGGTGGCTGCAATTGAGATTTTTCCAGTGTTTTATTTTTCCCATTCTTTAGCTGTTAGTTTAAATTCCTGCATCTGCCATTGATGTGGCATGATATAGAGGGTGTTTAGCAGTGTGGTGTACATCTACTCATCCCACCCACATCTCATTTGGAGTTCTTCCCCCCTGGTAGCTGTGCTGGTATCAGGGGTACACTGAAGAAGCATTGTGCCAGCATCCAAGGCTCAGCCTTTGGCAGAACTGGAGCTCTGATCAACAGGGCTGACATCAGCACTTGCATTGAAGGACCCAGATCATATCATGCATTACTTGGACTGGTGCTTCTGTAGTTTAGGGATTTCATTATTAGTAGTTGCAGTTGATCATCTCATAATACTGAGGAGGGTTAGAGGCAGAAAATGAAGTCTGCTCTCTTGCTTTCCCCCCCCTTTTTGTTAATTCATTTTGTTAACTACCTGTTCTGCTGGGTTAAAATATTGGCTGAGTTTGCACAAATGCTTCAGTGGAATCAGTAAAACCTGTTGTTGTAACTGACTTTGTGGGAATGTAAAGGAATGACACGTATGCAGTGATTGGGAAATATACTGAACAAAATAACACGAACAGTGAACACATTGGCTGTGGATGTCATTATTTCACTAGCCCGCTGGTATTCAGGCTTCTTAGACCAGGGCCCACTTTGTACTTGTGTCAGGACCAACTGGAAGTGATGTCATTAACCTGGAAGTGATGTTGTGGCAGGGGGTGACATCATCAAGCAGGAAGTGCTGTCATTGTAACATAATAAAATGACAGTCTTGAAATGCAAATTGGCATTCTTGGGCTGCAGCAATTGTACAACTATGAAACATCCCTAACAGAATGTCAAGCAGGATTAGGACAAAATAAGATGTAAAAGCACTGCATGAAAAAAAAAAAAGTTTAAAAACCCTCACTTGAAAATTCAAATTCTTAACACTCTCAAAAGGAATATAGCAAGAATAAGATGGCTGCTCTCCACTTTCCACAACCCACCTAGTGGGTCCGGACCCACAATTTGAATAACAATGCAGCTTCCCCAGCTGAGTTCCTGTCTAACTCCCAGGTAAAGTGGAAAAGGCTCTCCTGCCTGTTGCTCGCATCTTATAGTCCGCTTGTATCTTAATAGATGCCATATTCCAACATGGATTCCAGCAGATAAAGGACAACCCCCTAAAGCAGTGGTCAGGGAACAGGGGTAAATTACCCCAAATGGGGTAAAAATGAAATTCCTGGGGGTAATGGACAGATAGGAGTATGCCCCACCCCCTTTTCCCTCATCCTTCCTTCATGACCAACATTCTCTCTTCTGACCAATGGGAAGTTCCTCTCACGCTTGATGGATTTCCCTTGCTTCCAATAGGATATTAGAAGCAGCAAGGTACTTGGCCCCCAATAGGCAGCATTCCCCTCCCTTTCCAGGCAGTGAAGAAGGCCGTGGTTATCAATCCTGCGCTGGTAGAGGGAGAAGGAAGCAACAGCAGAGAAAATGGCGGCCGTGGCTGCAACTGCGGCGGTGCCAGGTGATGGGCGAGCTGGTGAGGCCAAGCCTATTTCAGGCAGCGAGGCCAGCGCAGACCCACTCCCGGCTGGCACTCAGGCAGCCGTGGAGTCGGCGGTGCTTGACGCCAGGGAAGAGCCCGAACCAGCTCCAGGTGGAGAGGCCGAGGAGCTGCCGCCATCGCCGCCACCCAGGAGCCCGGCAGGGACACGAGACGTGCAGGCGTGGGGGGAGGCTGAGGTGTGTGTTCATGTGCCTGCAGGCGTGTGTGTGCATGTGTGTTGAGAGGACTTCTGTGGACGTGTCTCTTTGCTTGTGAGCAGCTAGGGCTGAACAGCCTGGGTTTGCCTTGCCTTGCCTTGCTGTCCCAAGGAGTGGGGCGGGTGAGCGGGGGGAGGGCTGGGGTGCCTGTGCCTGCAGAGGGAGTCAGGGACAGAAAGAGAGGTGGGAGGCAACGAGGGAAGGCGAACAGCAGAAAACAAAAACAAAATCGGAACTGCTGTTGCTGGCCTCTCTCTCTCTCCTCTCTCTCTCTCTCTCTGTGTGTGTGTGTGTGTGTGTGTGTGTGTAATCTTAAGTCCAAGCACCTAAACCTGTTGTCAAAAAGGCAAGCTAGTTGTAACCCAGAAGGGTTGAATTCTATTCTCTCAAGGTCTGCAGGTGTACCCAAACTCTTTACAACTTCATATTTACATAGCATTACTTAAGCTCATTAATAAAAAGCAATGGGTTCCAATATGTAATTTTTTCTCTTTTGTTTTGGCGGGGGGGGGGGGTAACGTCAAGGGGGTAACGTCGGCGTATCTAAATATATTTTGGGGTAAAAGGTAAAAAAGCTCCCTGACCCCTGCCCTAAAGGGGTTTCTTTTTCGGAGGATTTCTCTGCAGCTTCCTGGCTGGAGGAAACTCAAGTTCTCCTGCTCCCAGCATGGTCCCTCCTGCTGCAGAGGACCAATTCAGTTGCTCTGTTAGGAAAGGCTGGGTTGTCAATGGCTGCACGCAAGCCCACCGTTGTGGCTGCAGGGCAAGGCTGTGCCCTCTGCAGCTGGAGCACAGTGATGAGGAGGCAGCAACAAAGGATATCCATGCTCCATATGTGGCAGGAACCAAGTCTGCTTGTGCCAGCGAGGCAGCACCTCTCTTCAGAAAGGGCTCCTGCTGCTGTGCCAGGAGGAGCACAGGCAGTCTACAAAGGTGAACACGTACCACCACTCCCGCGTCTTTATTGCAGACCAGGGCGAGGGTTTTCTATGCCCAAAACCAAGGGTGTGCGATGGGGAGCTCTAAGGGCCCAGACTTAACTTGCTCAGTAGTAAGGTCATGGAGGAAATTACTCCTACCTTGAGAGGTAGTCATGAGGGACCAACATCAAAGGTAGGCAAGTCTCAGATGGCCCTTTTGGGCAGCAACCCCGTGTGAATGGAGCAGTTCCCATGTTAGCAGATGGAAAGAAGCATTTTTTTCCACCAGATTCAGGTGGCCCTGCTGCCACACCCCAACATGCATACACAGGAACTCGGCATGTTTAGCCTCTTGGCCAAGGACGGACATGGTGTTGTTCACTGTCCTCCACTAGCTTCCTGAGTTCACCCAATTTCATGTTCATTGCTTCGGTGATACTCTCTAACCATCTCATCCTCTGCCGCCCCCTTCTCCTTTTGCCTTCAGTCTTTCCCAGCAGGAGGGTCTTTTCTAAAGAGTCCTCTCTTCTCATGAGGTGGCCAAAGTACTTGAGCTTCAGCTTCAGGATTTGTCCTTCCAGGGAGCAATCAAGCTTGACTTCCTGGAGGATTGACCGATTGGATCTCCTTGCAGTCCAGGGGACTCTCAAGAGTCTTCTCCAACACCATAATTCGAAAGCATCTATTCTTCGGCGCTCTGCCTTTCTTATGGTCCAGCTCTCACAGCCATACATTGCTACTGGGAAAACCATCGCTTTGACTAGGCGAACCTTTGTTGGCAGGGTGATGTCTCGGCTTTTGATTAAGTTGTCTAGGTTCGCCATAGCTTTCCTCCCAAGAAGCAAACGTCTTTTAATTTCATGGCTGCAGTCACCGTCTGCGGTGATCTTGGAGCCCAGGAAAATAAAGTCTGTCACTGCTTCCATTTCTTCCCCTTCTATTTGCCAGGAAGTGATGGGAGTGGTGGCCATGATCTTAGTTTTTTTTGATGTTGAGCTTCAAGCCAATTTTTGCACTTTCCTCTTTCACCCTCATCAGAAGGTTCTTGAGGTCTTCCTCACTTTCTGCCATTAACGGACATGGGAGCACCCTTCAAAAACCTGAACGGCTGACACATGATGAGGACAACACTTTGTTCTCTGCTGCCCCAATAGCATACGGAATGGAAGACACAGCTGTGACCTTCCCTAGGAGGATATTCCCTCTGGATTATCACTTGGGATAATATCCCAATGTAGGCCTAGGCCAGGGAATCTTGGCAAATATTCCAGTGTGACTATTGGACAAGGTTTTTTTCTTCAGCCACTAAAGAGGAAGCAAAGAACTTTTTCAAACTTCTTTCAATCAGCAATTCAAATATACTTTGGTTTAACCTTATAGTTGTGATGGATGCCTATATCCTGTATGTCAAAAGGAGCTTCTGTAGTTCCATGGGGCTTGGAGGCATCTTCCATACTTAATAGGACAACTCAAACCAATCAAGAAGTCAGTATTTCTCTGTCAAGATTTTGCACTTCTTCCATAGTGTGGCTTCAAGACAACCGTCTCTTTCAGGGTGGAGGATTTTCAAGAGCCGATTCCTTCTATCTCATGATAGTTGGTGCACAGGTTACTACACTCTGCCCCTTTCTTTTCAAACAGATGCACAAACCACTCCAATGGATACAAACCTGCTGCTTAGTGGCAGAGGCTGTAGCAAGAAGTGGCCTAGCTTCTGTGGCTTTCATGGAACCCGAGCTACATTCTCTATACCAGTAGAAGCTCTGCAGGTACTTCAAGGCATGTTCAGCCCCAGCCCTTACAGATTCAGAATCATTTCATTTCTCTCAAGTGCTAAAGGTTTACCCAGTATTCTTCACCCAGATTTACTTGGTCTGACTCAGATACATTGCAAAGCCACAAAGGTAGATTTTATCTACTTATTGCGGTCTGACAACTGCCACACAGAATTGGGTAAGACATAATTATATTGTCACAGTGCAACAGAGCCCTATAATTATCTACATAAACTCAACCTGCATAGTTGTAGCCCACAGTCAATCAGCCTCCCTGCCCTCAAGAGATGTGGTTGCATGGATAAGGTGGCATCAGCTCATTCATGTGTCCGTAGGAGTCCCTCTCACACAGATGTAGCTGAACCAATAACAAGAGATTTTCAACCAGTGTGCCACAGCCCATTGGTGTGTCACAAGAGGCCTCCAGGTGTGCTACAGGAATTTGGAGCACAGTGTTGAACATTTCCAAAAAAACTCTTCCATATTTTGTAGCTTTGTGGGAACTGTCTGTAGCAGGGGCATAGCTTAGGACGTGCAGGGGGGTGCAATTGCACCGGGCAACAAGTGTTAAAGGGGCAACAAGCTGAGCTTGACGCTAGTGTCCAAAATTGTGAAAACCTTGGTTTGTATGAATAATACTATCCTTATATGCCATTTGAGGTAGAATTTAGTGCAGAATGCTGTTAAACAAATCGGAGTGTAATATCTTCATTCTATTTCTATTCTAAAAGTTATGGCCAAAAAAACAAAGGAAAATATAGTTTTGATATCGTTTCTTGTTGTGATGTCATTTCCAGGGCATTTTGCCCTCTGCTCCGGACTACACTTTCATTAGTGTAGTAGTAATGGTCTGTAGTAATGAGTTGTCTGTCCCTATTCTGCTGGCAAGCTGTAGTTGCCCTAGAAACAGAGCTGCAGAACCCTGGAAGCCAGAAGTGACAAGTTAAGAGGAGAAGACCATAGAGGTCAATGGGCTGGGATGAAAAATATTGAAAATCACTGAACTAACATGAGGTTACTGGGCTGTGCTAAGTATCTGGGAGCTCATGCTTTCAGACTACTAAGAGCAGCCTAGTTGCAGCAGAGATTAGGGGCCGGGCTTGACCAATTTTAATTCTGCAACCTGGGGTGGAGGTGGGTGTGGCTAGGAAGCTGGACTAGATGGGCTTCTGGCCTGATCTAGTGGGGATCTTCTTATGTTCTTAACTTTTGGGGGAGGGGAGCAGAACTGTTGTCCACAATGATATCCTGGAGCAGGCATTTTCAACCGCTGTGCCACAAGTGGTCTATAAGTGTGCTGCAGGAACTTGGAACTAGGTCATTAAATAGCAGGACTGATATCCACCTTTTGGCAGGAGAAGTGAAAACCAGGTACTCTCTCTCTCTTTCCCCTCCTAACTGGTCCAGCAGGCATAGCAAGGCTCAGGCTACAGCAGGCTCTGTGATTTAAAGATTGCACAGGGGTGAATAAGTCAGCAAGAGGAGGCGGAAGCCATCTTGAATCCTAACCCAACCCTCATGCTTATTTTTAGCACTGCTTTGAGCTACACAGTTCATACCTCGTAATAATTCCAGGACTACAACCTGTATTATACGAATTGAGCACCGTCACACTGCTTCTCTTGTCAACTGAGATAACCACCATGTTAGGAAAGCTATTCCCAGCTGCTGGGAATACACACAGGGCGCAATCCTAACCTGGGTTAGGCCAGAAAACTTTGGCCACAAGGGCCACCGTAAAGTGTGTTTGGACTACTCTCGGAGTCAGGGAGGATGGTACACGTCTGTGTCCTGGCCTCTCTGACTCAGAGTGGTCCAAACATACCTTATGGTGTCCCTTGTGCCAGCCTAACTCCAGGTCAGGATTGCGCCCACAGTGAATAGCTCCCAAGTGTGTGTGTGTTTTTTTTCCAAGCTAGCCCCTGTGATTGCAAGGGCTAAATGGCTTGAATGCTATGATAAATGCTATAAATGGCTTGAATGCTATGATGATCTCTGTTGATCTCTGCAACGGTTATTAACTCGAGGAAGTGCGGTGGAATAGAATGCGCAGCACCTCTTCCTGTTTTGTTACCTCCTGGCTGCTATAGGCTGTACTGCTTCTTTGCAGAAACAAAATTGCACCCGAATTCACAGCAGTCCTGAGCACCTGAAAGTGTAACCTGATGCCACCTCCTGACATACAGGAGATGCATCATTAGAAGGGCTGTCTCTGTGGCAGTTTGTATTGTGCCAAATAGAAGCCATAAGGAACTGCAGAAATCTTGGCTACAACTGTTTCTGAGACATAGAACTCCTGGAGAGCAACCAGACCTGGGGCACATTCTAGAGATGATGCAAGATGACGAGGCAGAAAGCAGGGAGAAGATTAGGAATGCTCCTGTTTTTGGTGGAGTGACTTGTAGGCTCCACAGGATAGGCTGAGCTTTGGCCTCCACACTGCCATTGCAGGCTGGAAGGGGCTGGTTTCAGTTTGGCAGGCATTAGCCATCACAACATTAAACGTATCTACTGGATACCGCTCTATGAGCAGGGACAGAGAGCCAAACAAATGGTTGCATTCAGGGAGGGGGCTACAGCTCATTGGCAGAGCACATGCAGAAGGCCCCAGGTTCAATCTGTGGCAACATATCCAGGTAGGGCTGAGAAAGATGCCAGACAGAAATCCTGGAACATCACTACTTATCAGTGTAAAATGCCACTGAATCAGATGGCCCCTCCCTACAGTACTCCAAACCAAGATATACACTTTAGTCTTCCTTACCTCTGCATGGTGGTCTGGGCCAGCTGCTTTTCCAACTTTCTCATCCACGGTCCTTGGTCCACATCCTTTTAAAATGCTCCTTTCCTCAGTCAGCCTGCTACCTCTTCCTAGTCACTTCCTCTCCAAGAAAACAGAGCATGCCTGATGTTTCCCCATTGCCACATAATCCTGGGCAGCCAAATCCTAACTTGTAGCTGGGACAGGTAGGCTGAGTTACCTGCGCTGTATCTAGCACCAGGCAGGTGCAGGCTACAGGGTAACTCAGGGAAGGGGGATATTCTTCCCCTTCCCTGTGTCGTGCCCTATGGGGCTACTTGGATTTGCGCCAGCAATTTCACTGATGCAAATCTAAGCAGCCCACGTAAGGCTGTAGGGCCGGGGAATGGGGGTTAGGATTCGGCATATGCTGCCATGGCCAGTCCCAGCCCCCCCTGAGCCCAATCCATCTCCCAGTCCATCCTCCCCTACCCCAAAACACCACCTCTGTTCCACCTTCCCACCCACCACCCCCAAGCTGGACTGCCTCGGCCAGAGCATACCCCCTCCGGGTCTGGATTCAGTTTCTGGGGGGCCAGTGCAAGCCTCTGTGCCAGCCTTGCTGGCTCTTAAGGAGGCACAAACATGCTTTACATTCATGACACTCATGGACTGGCATGTGGAACCTGTGCCAGCCCAACAAGAGCTCTGGATTGCGCTTTTAGCATGTACAACACAGACGGCCTAACCTTTGCTGTAACCATCTTTAGACTATCTCGGGAAAAAACCCATTGCTTTTTGTTGATAGTCTATTAAAAAATTTCACTCCGAAGTTAGTATTCATAGACTCTTACATTAGGTCAGCCAAAGACAGCTACGAAGAAGGTTGAGGCTTGATCACACAATTTTTTGCTTTTACTGTCAAAATTCACCAGCAACCAAGAGGCATTTTTACCATCCTAGTTAAGACATCCTATATACAAAAAAATGCAGCTCAAACAGTCTGCAGCAAAACAACAAAATATTAAGACTCAGAACAAATAGCTTTGTCTGTAATCAGTACATCCAAAGGGAAAGGGAAGGGTCCCCAATTTGGAACATATTTGTTAGATGCTCCTAGGGAAAGCTTTCAGCTCCAACTGGCTTGCAATTCACATTTCTGAGCCATGGGAATCCATCAAGTTCTTCCATCCCCCAAAAAAGGAGAGTGGGGGAAAAAACAAACCACTCAAACATTCACCAAGAACGAAACCAGGTTCCTGGAGCTTCTTCCTCAGTTCTCACCAGCATGCACATAGTCTTCTGCTGCTTTTGAGACTGTGCTCAGGTACTGCCAGCTCAAGGCTGCCAAAAGCATGATGCAGGATAAGTAGATGGGTGAGTAATGGGTCCGGGAGGCCAAGGGGCTGCTGGGTAAGCTCAAAGACCGGACAGAGGAAACAATCTGTTGAGTTTTGTTTGAAGAAGGGTCCGTGCTTGGGATCTTCTGGTAGATCTAAGGAAAGAAGAATTCACTTCCAGTGAGAAGCTGGTTTAAAGTTTTGAAAACAAAATTCTAGATTTAGCTGTTATTACAGTAGTGCAACAGACCTCAAGCAAGCGTATCAAACATTGGTAGCCCTTTTGCTCTTAGCTTTCAGCTTCAGCAGGCAAAATTGTCCCCATGCGACAATCAGCGATTTGTTAGTTATTTTTATATTCTTGCTGCCTTCTTCCAAGCTCAGGGCACCATACATTTTTCGGGTCTCATCTCTCTCCCCTGCCCACCCCCATTTTATCCTCAAAACAACCTTCTTTTGGGGCAGCAACTTTGCTTCTCCTGTGCAATGGCGATTCAAATGAGAAACCTTCCACATGCTAAAGGGCCTCTGTCTCTGCACTTGGAACCCAAGACACCTTGCCTTCTGCCCACCTTACCTCTTCTATATACTGGTACATGATGGCTTTGACAGCCTGCATGTTGGTGGCATCCATCATCAGCGTGACAGCTTGTCCCTTCCGAATCTTCACCACACCCCTGAAGACTTGCTGGTTGTTGTAGCAGGCAGCCAAAGTGGCTATGGCCATTACCTGGGGGAGGAGGGAAAGAAAGCAGTCATAGAAACAAGGCTGCTGGACTCTGGGCAATGAAAGGGCTGTGCGTGCTCCGTGCCAAAGAAACCAAAGAAATAGCTGAATTCTATATTAATTTACAAGAGGGCTAATAAGCATGTTTGTGCATTTGCTGATTCTGCTTAATTTCTCCTGCTCACTTTGGGGACTAAGCAGAGAGCTACACAGGGGACCAATGACCTACTCTGTCATTCTCTGCTCAAGCCCATCCTGACCAAGCAGGATGTCAAGCTTAGCGTTGTCATCCCAAAGATGAGAAACCTAGAAGCTGACACTTTCAGAATGTCAGATTTCATCTCCAAGACCAGAATCTGCCATTGTGTGGTACAGCAGGGAATACTATAATAATAAAGATTAGCTTTTGAGTAATGCTTTCCACAAGTGCAAAGTGCATCACAAGTATTGTTTTGATTTTGTCTTAATAACAATTGGTGTATCCTTATGTCCATATTGCAGATGGGGAAGACTGAGACTGAGTGACTTGCCTAGGAACATCTATCCAATTCATGGCAGAAGTGAGATATGAACTAGGGAAGTCCTTATTCACTGAGCAGTCAGCCACACCTTTCTTGGATAGAACAGCATCCTCAGCCAAACACTCCATCCTAGCCTCACATGCACAACACATAGCTGGCTGCAAACCCAAATGTGGAATGCAAAGGCATTGCTTGTTTATTTTCTCCCATACAACACCATGAGAGCTCCTGGAAATCAACATAGTTTGCTTGGGGTTCCATTTCTAGTTATACTGAAGCCGATCAAAAAAGGAAATCTTTTGAAAAAGCATTGTGTAAGCTTACATTTCTTGGACGTAGTTGTGTTTTTGCTAGAGATATTCAGTTTAAGAAATATAAACAAGCAAAAACACAACTACCTCTAAGAAATGTAAGCTTACATAATGCTTTTTCAAAAGATTTCCCATTTTGATTGGCTCCGGTATAACTAGAAACGGAACCCCAAGCAGACTATGTCGATTTCCAGGAACTCTCATGGGAACTTCGTATTGTATGGAATTTTTTTCCTATGCAATATTGAAAACATGGCCTACATTAACAGGTTTGTGCAGATGTCATCTTGGTAGACAACTCTGCAGCGCACCAGGCTCACCTGTGGAATAGCACAGAAGTTGAACACACTCTGGTTTTTCAGTCGGGATAAATACATCAATACATCAGGAACATGATGCAGAGCATTAGTGATGAGCTCATTCATACACTGAACAGCCTTGTCAATGTTCTCTGGATTGGCCAGATCTGACAGCTTCTTGGCATACTTGCTCCATACCTGGAAACACCAAGAGACCGGAAAGATTGCTGAAGACAGCTCTGCACATTGAGAAAATCTCCTTTCCCCCAAACAGACATCAGGCAGAAAGGTCAGCATGCCAGGAAGGTGATGGTGGTTAGGCAGGCGTTAACAAAACTGATAAATTTAGAATCTTGGCCCAATTTATTGTTTGGCATGTCCTACGAAAGAAGGATTTCAGTTCAAAATGTTTGGAGGAAGCAAAGGCAACAGATGTGTCAAGGGACAGGGCAAAGGGGCCTTATATAAATTCTTCTTTGGTGTTATCACAGAGCGCAATCCTAACCTGGAGTTAGGCCGGCACAGTTAGGCTAGCGAAGTGTGGTCAGCACAAGGGCCACCATAAAGCCTGTTTGGACCACTCTTGGAGACAGGGAGGATGACACACGCCTGTGTGCTGGCCTCTCTGACTTTGAGAGTGGTCCAATTATACTTTAGCGTGTCCCTTGTGCCAGCCAAACTGTGCTGGTCTGACTCCGGTTTAGGATTGTGCTCTTAATGAAGTTCACATTCTAGAAATCCAACAGTGACTCCAAAAGTCAGAGCGAAAGAATGTATTCTGCATTTTGAAACATGGTCAGTCTGTTTCTAGACCTGCTAGGATATAACTCTGTCTCACCACCAAAGTCTCCTTGCCACCCTCCCCCAAACCCCTAAACAGGTCATTCATTAGACTAATGTCTATGTTTTACTACTAAACTAAATGCTCTCACTCAACTGCTCACTAGGCCTAGGAAGGAAACACTAGTTTATTGCAAGGATGGGGTGCAAATTACCAAATTGGGCAGATGTACCAAAACTAGTGCCCTTCAATCATTCATGTAATGCTCACTTCTGAAATGAGGGCTAGAAACATGCCCCCTTTTTAAACAAAAAAAGGGGGGAACAGTTTCTAGCGCTCATGATGGCAGAAATGAGAACTGCATTCGTAATGGTCTTTTACTCTGGAGGTCCAGTTCTATTTAAGAGATGGCCTGGACATGACTGCCCCAATTCCCTTTCCCTGAAGCCCATCTCCTCATCACAAAGCAGGGTCACTTAAAATGAAAAGCCCACTGTGAAGATTCACTGAACACTTGGCTTTTGGCAACATCATTTTTCGGCCTTGCTCTATGGAGATGATACAGTAATTGAGGATGTCCCTTCCCAGCTTTGCTGACCACACCTCTGGCTCCTCCCTCAATAAATCATGTAGAAACCTATTATTGGCCAAAGAGATTCCACAGTATGGTTGGAAACAAACTGGGGACACTCAAAGGATTACAGTTCCCCCACTGCATGTTGCAAAAGCCCTTCTACTCCAAGCACCATTCTGACTCCTCAGCCAGGGGAAATCAATTCAAACAGCTGGCTACCAGTGCTTTAAAATGTGCTCAAGAATACTATTGTAAAACACACACACCCCATATATTTTTGTCAGGACAAACTGCATTTCACTTTCCAGCCACACTGAGTTTACCTAGAACTTGGCTTATGTTCATATCCTACTCTTTTTCTTTTACCTCTTTAGGCCAAAATTCTCTCCCCTCCATTTGGTCCTCCAGATAGTCCCGGATGATGTTGGTTTTCTGAAGGAAGAGGCCCATGGAGTTGGCGAGCTCCGTGTCTTGGCCAACAACTGGATCTTCCAATTCTGATGCGGCGAAGAGCCGAGAAAGGCCGATCCCCACCAGACCAGCGACATAGTGACAATACTAGAAGAGGACAGACATTCCACATTGTAGTAGAAACAACTTCACAATTCATCTGTTACCATTCACATACAGCCTTCTCCGGCACAAATCTGGCTGGTAGCCCTGGTTAGGTGAGCAGTTTACCAGAGAGATGGCTTTTTCTGCATTTGTCCCCCAATATAGTGCACAGAAAAATAGACAGGCAGGATTATAGCTAACATTAAATAACTTTGCCATACATATGGGCACTATTTACAAAACAAGATATCACAACCAAGTGGCAAATCTGAGATGGATATTTGCACAGCAGACATCCTAACCTCAGGATCACCATTTTAGCATATGTACCAAATTCAAATGTTAGAATTTCTCCCCTACCAGCACGCAAATTCTCTGCAGAATTCAACTCTCCTGACTTGCCAACTTACTCACCTTGTCCCATTCCTTCTCAGAATCCACCTTTTTCTCCAAAAACTCAGCCATCCCATTGCCCATCTTGTGGCAAATGTCAGCGATCACATCCCGATAGGCTTTTGCCAGTTTCCGGAATTCCAGTGAGATCTAAAGAACAAATCCCATCCAGAAGAAAAACAGGTGAACATGAACAAGACAGTTCATAGGGACTGGTCTTTACCACCAAACCAGTAATTATCAGATCCTAAGGATCACCATCAATGTAAATCTCTGCTTTTGAGAAGGCATTTGAAGACAACAATTTACCAACAGCTGTAAGCATATTAAGACCTTTCCACGCTGCCATTAGAGTAGTGATTAATTCTTTTTGTTTGACCTCTGTACAGCAGAGAAAAGAAGTTGCTTAAAAAATATTGAGCATTCCGTCTATGAAAAGGGCACTGCACCCAGACCAATAGTCAGCAAATGTTACAGCTGAACAAAAAACACTATCAGCTTTAAAAACTGCAGGGGAACTAGTGGTGAAGGAACAACAATGTCCCCTTTAGTTGAGTTCAATCATTAGAGAAATCTAGTGATCTTAAGAAAGGCGGTATATAAATAAATGTATTATTATTATTATTATTATTATTATTATTATTATTATTATTATTA
>JAJKFI010000038.1:172855-250297 GCA_029204185.1 Lerista edwardsae
TATTATTATTATTATTATTATTATTATTATTATTATTATTATTATTATTATTTAAGGTGCCAGTCTAAGAGCCCAGCTTGGGTAGAGAAGTGTCCTTGACATTCCTTAACTGATTTCCCTTGCCCTAAATGTCTGCTAAGATCAGAACCTAAATACCTTCCAGACATGCTGCAGGGCCATTTCAGATGGCTTCGGAATGACAGAGATTACATAGGTTCAGCATAACTTAAAGTGTCCCATTTTAGCTTTTGTACACATGGGAACCACGGTGACGACTCTGATTTCCCTCTAATGCTCCATCACTGCGCTCATTTGTTTTAACACCAATAAACTTGACTAGAGGGTGGGATGGAAAGTGAAATAAATCAAATCTCAATCTACCTCCAGCCAAATTAGACGCTACAAAACAGACACAGCTGACCACAACTGAGTATAAAACGACCTCAGGGTAAAACACAGGCTGTGAGTGCAGGAGGTCCTGGGTTCAATTTGCAGCATCTTTGCTTAGAAAGGATTTCAGTAGCAGAAACTCTCTCCCCCAGCTGCTAGCCAGAAAACCCCAGACTCGGCTGGGCTTGACCTGAGCTTCTGACCACTCAAGGACTGCATCACACGAGAGCCCCACAGGCAATTGCTCACCGTTGGGAAGTCCTCCAGCACTTGCTTGTCCTTCTCTTTGCTGCCTGTGAATTTCCAGTCTGGCTGATACAGATAGGAGTGGAAGTTCTGCAACATGGGGACCTTCCTTTCTAGGCTGATGGTCATGTCATCCTCAACCGTGTCCAGAGCTCGGAGAACCAAGTAGAAGATGCACACCGCATGTCTGCGGGGAAGGAAAGCTTATGTGTTATTAGGATGTCAATGGGGAGAAGACAGTGGAGGGCTACTGGTATGGTTCAAAATCCAGCAACCCATTTACGTTGGTGGGATCATGGGAAACCCGATTATTTAGTAAAGATAAATGATGTGTCTTCCCATAGAAGAACTGATCATTCAAGTGTCGGACTATATCTACACCTCAAGTCTCTGCTCAGTTATAAAGCTTACTGGGCAACTGTGGGCCAGCTGCTTTCTGTCTAATCAACCTCACAGGGCTGTTGTGAGGAGCATAGCCTTGAACTCTGGGAGGAGGGGCAAGACAGAAATGTCACACACACACACACACACACACACACACACACACACACGTCAGCATTCCTTTTACTGTGACAAATGACATCAAATATCCTGCTAGTATATTTGCTTGTATTTAGAGTCTCTGCACACCACATGCTACAGAGCTCAGAATCCTGAACCACAGCCAGCTTCCTCAGTAGCACTCTAACCCCAGGGGCGCGATGCACCAGGAGCCACGTCCTTTCCAGTCCAAACAATTTTAGACAGAGAGATCTAAGAAGATGTTTAATTCAGGGGGATTTAGAGACGCACAATGATTTTTGCCCTTTCACCAGTAACTGTTCAAAAGCATTTTTTTTAACTCAGGGCTGGAAAAATGTTTCAGATTTCCTGACTTTACAGTAGACATAAAACTAAAGCAAAGCCAAATAGCCTAATTGCAAGATTTAGGGCACCATCCTACGCACCCTGTAGCGTCGACACTATGCACAGAGCGCCAACGTGAGGGCACAAAGCGGCACCCCTGCATCAGGCTCTCACTCCGAGACCGGTGCTGCAGGCAGCGTTGGCCTTGGAGCGCCCGAGCTCTGCTCCCTCTGCACCAGCCGAGCCCAACTGGGAGTGGGTGCGGGGTCTGGGCGTGCTGGCCCAGGAGGGGGGCAGGCCTTGGATTCGCCCATAAGGCCAAATCAAAGGTCTCGTCTCGAGGATGTGCGGCCCCAATTCGGGCTGCGCCGTCTCCTCAGATCTGCGACTGCTATTTAGCAGGCACAGATCCAAGAAGCCCATAGGAGATGCTGTGTTCTCCCCTAGGGCAAGGGCACGAACGCGCCCTTGCACCAAGGAGGCTCCAGCCTCCCTAAAGCAGCGCAGGATATGGCGCTGTCCGGCCAGCCTCACCATTCCAGCGCTGCTTAGCATTGCGCTGCCAATGCACTTTTACGCCAAAGTTTATCTCAACCAAGAGATACTTGGTGTTGCCTTGCTTAAAGTCCTGCGCCAAGAGTTCATATTTTGGTTTCTCCTACTCACTATTTTTTTGTGAAAGGAAACTCCAGCATGTCAACGGTCCCTATATGTTCATTCCCAAAAGAATCCCGTTTAAAGCCTTTTGTGTACTCTAGTTCCAGCATGTCAATATGCACGAGGAAACAAGCAGAGGAAGGAATTTTGCAGCCACCTCCTCATGCTTGAGAATCAGGATGCCAAGAAGAGCCCCTGGAGAGATCTTTGATAGGGTGCAACAGGTGAACATGTGGAACAGGAGACGCACAGACGTATAAGGAAGTGGACCAGGCTGCCAACTGGTATGTTAAGTTAAGCACCCCTAGAGAGAAGCACTAGGTAGGATTGCTGAACTTCCAGTCATGGCAGCAACGATTAATCTTGACACTACTTCAGTATTTCCCAAACTTTTTGAGCACTGCGACCCACTTTGTGCTGTATGGTGGGCCACAATGCAATGCTGAAATCTGCCCCCAGAAGCCTTGCCTGGAGTCCCCTGGAATGTTTCCTGGTTGCATCACCCCGCAACCCACTCCCTTGGCCTCCATGGGCCTCAAAATGCCTCCCAGATACAACCGGAACCTACTTCCAGTTTACTTCCACAACTTCCTGTCGCATCCAGGAGGCCTGGATGGGTTGCTGTCCGGTATGATCCCGATGTAGCCTCCAGGGGCTTCAATCTCTTTCCCAGTGGAGGAGGGGGGAGGTACCATGAGTGCCACTGTTTCTATTACCCCCAGATACGTCTACTTGGGACTCCCATTGTGTTCAATGGGCCTTACTCCCAGGACAGCTTGTACACATAGTGACATTTGGAAGTGCCTGCGTTTCCAAGTGCGGCTGTGAAGAGGAGTTGCTTGGGTTCCTGTTCCCATGTGCCTTTTCTGGCGTGTGACCCTATGACCCAAGGAGAGGCTGGTAGCTTGTTCCTGCAGGAGCCAGTCAGCTCTCTTTGCACGCTGCCACAGAAAAAAGAGATCCTGAACCCTGCTGTCACTGGCAACAGCAGAACTGTTTACTGCTTTCAGAAGGGCAAACCCTCAGGAAGACACTCCCACCCACTTCAGCCAGCAAGTGCTGCTGGGACACAGGAAGCACTGGAGGACAGTCTAGCACAGCTTTGCTAAAACAATGCCCCTGGGTTGCACTGAACGTACAGTGGGAACTCACAGGTGCATTTTTTCAAAGAATATGCCTCGGGTGGGCCCTAGACATATATATAAAGGGATAGCCTGATTACTGATTAAACCAAGTGAAGTGCAGAAGGAGGGCTGTGTGTATAAGTAAACATTCCAGAATAAAAATTCTCTTAAAGCACAGGAGAAAAAAAATGCAACAATTTATGCAGTATCAGCTTCCTGGGAATGTTTGCCTTATTCTTTTTTTTAAAGAAAAAGCTGCTAGTCCTTATGATTACAAAAAGCATTCTTGAAAGCAGGTGGACAACTCTGGCTGATCCCTAAGGTGTGTGTGTGTGGGGGGGGGAATCAAGTAAGGATTGCCACTTGTTACAGGAGACTGCACCCCCCCACTCATAGTTCATTGTTCCTCCCCAATGATTAGCAGAATTTCTTTATTTAAATTTAGTACTGTACCTATATCATGCAGCAGCAAGAAAACTAATCACATTCTTGAATTATGCAACAGAGAAACTATATGCAAATCAACTCTGTTCAAGTCATACAGACAACATTCAATGATTTGTGGTGCAGATTCTTTTTCTTACACAAAGCTTTTAAACAGTCCTCTTTCAAATGCGACATGACAGGACTGCCCTCCCTGCACTGAAAGGTGGCTGTCCCCCAGAAAAGAAACTAAGAACTGATCAGCTATTCCTGGGGCTGGGCAGTAAGGGACTCGCCTTTCATATCTTGGGTCCCAGGTTCAATCCTTCAGGATCAGAAAGGCTGGGAAAGCCACCCTCCCAAAACACACGCACACTGGAGAACCACTATCGATCAGCGCAGTCGACGCCCAGCTTTGAAGAAATGCTTCCACTCTACAGAAGGCAGCTTTCGCCTGGTTTCCGGGCCAAGCCAGTGCCCTTCTCCAGAGAGCAGGGGACGTGCCTTGCATGCAAATAGCCCCGAGTCCGGCAACTCCACCAAACTCAAACGGAAGGTCGCACAGCTCGGCTGGGAAAGGCCCCGTAAGGAGCTGCTGCCGCTGCCAGTACAAATAAGCACCGCTGGACGGGAGGACACCGATTCCAAAGAGGCAGCTCCCGACTCCCCCTCCCATCCAACGTTGCTCCATTAACCCTTGCCCTCCCGCGCCAAACTTTCCGCAACTCCCCGGAACTCTGTTCCACGCAGGTCTCCTATCCCCAGCGCAGCCTTCCGTCCACCCCTCGTAGCCAGAGACTCACCGCAGCTCCTCGTCGAGCGCCTGGATGACAACGGCGAAGCTCCGGCTGGTCTCGTTCAAATACTTGTAGCAAACACGGAGGCCGTCGCTGAGCGAGTCCTGCAGGAAGAGCACAGGCGGAGGGGTCGGCGGGCCGGTCAGCGAGCGAGCGCGGAAGGCCGGCGGAGGCTGCAAGAGGCGGCTGCCGCTCCCCGAGCGCGCCCGGCCTGCGCCCAGGGAGGAGCCCGATCCGCCGCTGCAGCGCCCTCCTCCTCGCGGGGGAGACAGCACCAGGGTGCGCTTGAAGAGCGACGCGGCGGCCTTGGCGCTGCAGCTGGCCATGGAAAGCCTCCCCGGGCGCGGAGCGGGAAGGCGCGCTGCTAGCCCCCCCGCACCAACAGCTTCCGCCACCCAGCCGGGCCCCCCATGGCCCCGATCCCAGGCCGAGGGAAGGGGATCCGAGGCACACGCAGCGGAAGCCCCCGACAGGCAGGGAGACACACCCACTGCCCTCTGCGCGCCCCCGCCCAGACAGATCGCGGTCTCTCGCAGCAGGCGCGCCTCCTAGCAGGCGCGAGGGAGAAGGGCGGCCCGTGCGCTCCGGCCAGCAGGCTGCAAAACCGAGGCTGTCCTTCAGACCGCTCCTTCTCTTTACAGGCGTCGGCAGCCGAAGGACGGTAGGATTTTTTAGCGGGCAACGAGCCTTTCTTCCGAGTAAGAGGATCGGAACTGCGAGCTTAGCCAGAATCTTTATTTTCTCGCGCTCCGTTCCGCCAAGTTTCATGTGACTTTACGGCTTGTAGTTCCGCCTAGAATTTCACCCTAAGGCTGCAGTCCTATGCGCACGTGAGAGTAAGCCCCATTGACTATAATGGAACTTACTTTTGAGTAGACACACATAGGCTTGGTCTGCAAGCGCCGCGAAACTCAATGAGAATCCAAACAGGACAGAATGGCTTTGTGCCTATCAGGGACACAGTAGTCCCGGGGCGGGGAGTGCAGGGCGCAAAGTTTTGCAGGGAACCTTACTTTGCTGTGTAAATCGCTCCTCTCCCTCCCTGCGACGACCGACTACCACGGGAGGGAGAGGAACAGTTTACACGGCAAAGTAAGGCGCTTTTCCAAACTTAGCGCCCCAGCCCCCTCCTACGGACGCTCCTGCAGTGCCATTTGCACCTATTTATTTCTAGGTGGATTTGTATTTTCTTGAGGATGCCCGCGGTTGTCACGGGTAAGATCAGACGCAAAGAGCGCATCCGTGTTTATTTGGAGGCGAGTCCTTCTAGAGAGCGCGACTCCCCAACCAGCATCTAGGAAGCTAGAGTTTTCGCACTAAAGACTTTTTATTTGGCTACCCAACCTCCCATAGTCGGGGTATCCTTTCTCTGGGTTTTCTCATGCAGCCAGAACTTATATAAGCTTATATAATACTAGAACCGGGACACTAGGGACAGACACAGCTCTTCGTGCGGAGAAACTGCCATTTTAGCTGTGCGAACCTATATAGGGTTATTCAGAATTAATTCCTATTGTCTTCAATGAGATTTACTCTCAGGAAAGTGTACAGGATTAAAACCTAAACCTATTTCCCAGAGATTATGAAGAATAATCCCTTCAGAATGTGTCTTCTGTTTCTTCAATGGGTGGGAGGGGAAAGAAATGAGAAACTTTTTAATCGGAAAGAAATGGGAACTCGGCTAGACCCAGGGAACTCGAGTGAAAGCTATTTGAACCAAGTGCTCCACATGGGGAAAAAATGAGAACATGTGTGCTTGCCCACAACCCAGAACACTTGGGAGATCTCCAGTCCTCTTCATGCTCTGGGTCGTGGTGGCAGCGGGGTCCCACTCCTTACGGCTCAGGAAGTAGACTGAATCCACCTTTGTCAATCGATCGGGTTCAGGATTCAAGAAACTGGAATTGACCCAGCCTTCTGCATTGTACCCATGTGGCCCAGACCTTGGCGGGTGGGTTGGGGAAACAGGACAGATCCACAGGGGGAAGCATGGGGGGGGGGAAGCTGAGTATACCTATATACTAGACTAGGATCATGACTCAATTTCTGGTGGGTTCCAAAGAGCAGTTCTGATTGGGAGCAGATTTGGGAGTGGAAGGCGAGGCAGAACTGCCCCATTGGAGTTCTTTGAAAAGTGCTGCCACCAGTGCTGTGGTGGCTGTGATCCTGCAAACACTTATAGCCCATGGGCTCCAGCTGCTCAGAGCCCATTGTTTGCATTTCCATGATCACAGAGGTGGAAGCACTTTTCAAAGAACAGTAGGTGGAAACATGTCCTTCCATGTCCACCCTGGACCGCACTTTGCTGCCACAAAGTCTCCAATGAAAAAAGAGCAATAGAAAGATCACATAACTAATTGTCTCAAGCCACAACACTATTCAAAAACAGACACCTGGTAACTGCCCGGCAAACAGCTGATCTCCTGCAGTTTGCAAGCTCGTGTAAGTATAGGGCAATAGATGATGAGGGCACAATCCTACCACGCCCTTGGGCCAAAACATGTGGTTTGCATCAGCCCAGGGCTGTCACAAACCTGCCATAAGGCACATCTGCAACAGTGCAGTCAGTGTGCACTGAGTCAGTGTGGGGACTTACACTGAACCAGGTGTCCTGCAGAGACTGGCAGGTAAGCCCACCCCCCTTTGGCTGAGTTTGGCCAGTGTGGGGAGCTTAGAAAGTGGGCAGAACAGGGCAGGGCAGCCCAGCCCCATGAGCAGGCCAACCTGGGGAGGAGGGTGGAGGCAGGATCTGGCTGTTAGGCTGGATTCTAACCCATCCCCAATCTGACCTGCTTGGACTTTCACCAGCAATTTCCCTGGCGAAGACCCAAGTAGCCTCATTGGGGAAATATCCTCCCCCCTGCAATTATGCTTGTGCTGTTGTGTTCATACTACAGAAAGTGTGCAAGCCCATGATCAAATGGACCATCCAGAATTTCCACAGAACTCAATAGGGCACCTCAGCCAATACATTCCCACCCAGTCTTAAGACTTTCCCATCTGCAAAATGGGTATTACTCAACATACAGTAGTTGTTGGAAGGCCAGATCTGGAGTTTGGGAACCTCCCCCCCCCCACATGAGCAGCACTTACTGTTCTGCCATGGCACTGCTTCATTTCCAAGCCAATCTGGTGCCAGGGATGCATCTGCCCAGACAGCTTGCTGCACAGCCTTGTAGGATGATGGGCGATACACACAACTGCCCACAGCGTCCCTGGCACCAGATTGGTTTCGAAATGAAGTGGCACAGCAGCAGAACAGTACGTGCCACTCAAGACAGGGAGAGAGTTTTTGCAGTAAGAGCTATATCAAGATAATTGTGAAATGCTTTTTGCACTCAGAAGGAACTATACAAATGCACGTATTGTTTTTATTTAACAATGAACATCCAAGGAAGATACTTACAGTCAAGCCCTCCCTACTTATACCAAAAGCATTGGACTGAAGGCTTAATCTCTTGATCATGTATGCTCGGGAAACAGTTTGTTTTTAGTCAGCCCCCCCCTTTCTTTTGCTGGAACTCTGTGGCTTTGCATGCCAAGGGTCCCAGGTTCAATCCCTGGCGTCACCAGATAGAAAAGGAGATGCTCTCTCCATTAGCCCCAAAGCACTGCCATGCTGTTCCTGGGGGAGCCCACTATTGCTTGTAAATTAGCTTCCAAAGGGATGGCTGTATGTGTTCTACCTGGGAGAAACATACTCTTGAGTGCTCCTAAGGCTTTAGCACAATCCTATGCATGTTTACTCAAAGTAAACCCCATCCTTTTTCGGGGGCTTATTCTCAGACAAGTATGGAAAGGATTGCAGCCTCAGAATCCTTGGGGTATGTAAAGTTTGGTTGGTAAATACTGTTTCACATTTTGGAGCTTCAGCCTGGTTCTCTGGAAGAGAAAGCCCCAAGCCGAGATTGCTAAATAGTGGGGAGAACCACTCCATACATTGCCCTCACCGCTGCTTTTTGCCACTTGATGCCAGAAACACTGGCAACGTAAAAAGTTGTTACAGACTCACTGGGCTCTGAAATTTTACACTTAACTATAATTATTAAAATTCCCAAGCTAAAATGTTCTGCTTCTGTTTCCCCAACTCGTGTAATACGAATACTATGCACACTTTCCTCTGAGAGTAGGCACTACTGAGCACAATGGGACTTATTTTTGACATGGATAGGATTGTACTGTTAGCAAAATGGTAGAAAATAGCACCTTATCTCAGCTCCTTGGGACAGGCAGGTGCCTGGATTTTGGATTTGTCTGGATTTCAGAATAATTGCATAAATGTAGTGAGAAATGCTTGCTCTTTTCACTGTTACCTTTTTGGTGCCTGCTGGCCTCTTTGACATTTTTCAACAATGGCACACACCACAGAGCAGAGAATAGAACTTACAGCCTGCATGTGGGAATGAGCGCAAGACCTTCTGGTTACAGAAGGTTTTAAAAAGGCTTGGACAAAAATGTCTGGATTTCAGATGTCTAGATAAGGGATCATCTACCTGTATCTATTTTTGGTGAACTGGCTGTCATCCATTAAGATACAGTACACATTATACAATACTTTGCCACTGTGTTTCCCAAAATGGGTCATGAGTTGATTTTTGGTGGATCACAAAAAAAATTTTAAAACTATTTTTTAAAAAAACCACTTTGCAAGCACCTTTGCCCCATTTGCAGAAGAAATTAGCTGGTGTGAAATAACCATACTCGCAAATTAAAATGTCACATTTTCCCATTTTCTCTAGTAATTAGTGTGCCACAGATCACGTGTGAACCCATTTTCAGCTTTCTGTCTGGCCTGGAAGTCCCCAACTGCAAATCTTTTTTCTTCAGTTCAGCTTTCTAGGTATCCTGCAATGACCATAAAGGTTTGGGGGAACAGTTTTTGAATTCAGTATTTGGGGAGAGTCAAGCAAATGCCTACACACACATCCTATACATAAGGAGCCTATATGTAACAACTGTATGTAGCAGGAGCACAGGATTCTGATTATAATAACAATTTAGTCTAATTATTATGAATAAAAAATAAAACTTTTTTTTCTTTCTATCACTCTTTTTTTGTCTAGTGTGTCACAACAGATTGCCATTTTTAAAAGTGGGTCCTGGTGGGCTAAGAAGTTGGGAAGCACTGCTTTGCCATATTACTGTATACACATTCAGTTTCCTGCCTGCACTGCCCCTTTGAAATCAGGTTGCTTTCTCCTGTTTCAGGGATCAATAATGCAGAAGGGCAGAGGGGAAAGAACGTGGTGATAAGCCAGCGCCCCAGTTAGACTGTCCCCTCCTCTCACTCCCACCCTCCTCCCCAACTGCCTTCAGAAGGTGCGCCACTCACCTGGTCCATCTTGGGTATCACTGCCTTGTAGCCGCCCATCTTGAACCTCACCAGGTTGTACAGCTCATCGGGGTGCCCCAGCCATTTCTTTAGCAGTTCCATTGCCACCAGGCACACGTGGGATTACTTAAGGGAGGGCAAAATAAAGACCCTGCAAGCCGACACTCCTCCCCTACAATATCTCCGAGGTTCCCCCCACGCCTCCGCCCGCCCCCCAGCTTCCTTTCCGTTTATTCCCCAAGAGGAAAGGCTTCTGCTCAGCCCTTTAAATCTCTCCCGCTATCAGAGCTGCTCTGTCTCTTAGGTTATTCCTTGGGTTATTCCAGCCAAAACCGATAACCATGACGAGACCATCCTGGCCCGCCCTCGTTCGCTAGCAGCAGCCAATCAGCCGGGGGCATACCTGTCTCGGTAGGCTGATAGGAAGCTCAGTAGCCGCGCGGTTCTCGTACCAGGCTGACGGCGGCCAATCCGACCCCTCCGGAGCTGTTGTGACAGGCGCTCGGCTCCTCTTGATTGGCTTAACTAAACCCATCACGATATAGATGCGCCATCTCGCCGGCTTTCTTAAAGGAGCGCGTAGCTGGCGGTGCTGGGCCGTATAGTACAGCACGGTACGGAACAGAGGAAGATCTAGTTCTGTACTTTACTGTTGCAATTTCTTTTATTATTGCAATTAGATATTGCAATTATCATTACCACACAGTCAATCTCTAAACAGGACAAGGTCTACAAGCCTCGGCAGACTGCGCTGGATGGATCTGTTCCTGCATCGAGTTGTATACTCGGGTGTCCGCCTCTCACGTGGCACAGTCCACAGGATCTTATGCCAGAATAAAATGCATTTATTAAGGACTCCTCGCATTTTAATCTCTACATTGACGCATTTTTTCTTTAAAAGAATTTTTTTTTTAAAAGGAGGGACAGAGACTCCTATCTGTAGAGTTACCAGATACAAACTCAGACAGAGTGCCTATACCTTTCACCATTTTTAAAAGAGGGAATTTATATAAGAACATAAGAAGAGCCCCACTGAATCAGGCCAAAGGCCCATCTAGTCCAGCTTCCTCTGCCTCACAGTGCCCCACCAGATGCCTCAGGGAACACAGTAGATAACCAGATGCCTACATCCTCTCTCTAGCACCAGGCATGAGGTAGCCTACATTTAAAACGGGCTGTAGCCAGTGATGGATTTTTCCTCCATGAATCTGTCTAATCCCCTTTGAAAGGCATCCAGGCCAAACACCATCACCATCTCCTGTGGCAAGGAATTCCACAGATTAATCCGCTTGGTAAAAAAGTATTTTCTTTTATCTGTTCTAACTCTTCCAACACTCAATTTAAGTGGCTACCCGCTGGGATTGTGAGAGAGGGAAAAGGGCATCCCTCTATCCATCCCATGCATAATATTGTACATCTCAATCAGGCACCTTTTTTCTAGACTATAACACTATAGCCCCAAACACTGCAGCCTATCCTCATAAGAGTGGTGCCCCATCCCAGTAATCATTTTGATTGTCCTCTTCTGTTCTGCACCTTCCTTTTTGAGATGTGGCGACCAGAATTGTACACAGTACTTCAGGTGTGGACCTTAGCACTGATTCGTACAATGGCATAATAATATTGGCTGTTTTATTCTCAACCCCTTTTTTAATTATCCCAAGCATGGAATTTGCCTTCTTCACCACTGTTGCACACTGTGTTGACACTTTCATTGAGTTGTCCACTAGCACCCCAAGATCTCTCTCCTTAACAGTAGCAGACAGGATCATAACCCATTAGGGCAGGTGCAGCTCATCAAGAAAGGGTTTCAAAAGCTACACTTGTCAAAATTCCCTCTTCTATACTATGGTAAATGGTATAGAACAGTGCTATTGGCACTCTGTTCCAGTTTGTCTGTGGTAACCCTACCTATTTGTAATATTGGAGTAATTGCAAAAAGAGACATTTTGCATATGCTCAGAAGAACTCAAGAGCATCTCCTCTGAATAGATAGCTAATAAGAACATAAGAAGAGATCTGCTGGATCAGGCCAAAGGCCCATCTAGTCCAGCTTCCTGTATCTCACAGCGGCCCACCAGGTGCCCCAGGGAGGCATGAAACAACAAGATGCTTACATCCTGTTGCAACTCCCTTGCACCCGGTACCAGTAGCCCACCACCTTTGTAAGGAGGTTGCACAATCCATCATTGCCTATAGCCCACGATGGACCTTTCCTCCAGAAATCTGTCCAATCCCCTCTTAAAGGCATCAAGACCAGATGCCATCACCACCTCCTGTGGCAAGGAGTTCCACAGATTAACTACCCGGTGGGTAAAAAAGTACTTCCTTTTATCTGTTTTAACTCTCCCAACCCTCAGTTTTAGTGGATGCCCCCTGGTTCTGGTGTTTTGAGAGAGGGAAAAGAACATCCCTCTATCGACTTTATCCCTTCCATGCATAATTTTGTATGTCTCAATCATGTCCCCCCTCAGGCGCCTTTTTTCTAGGCTGAAGAGCCCCAAACGCTGCAGTCTTTCTTCATAAGGGAGGTGCCCCAGCCCCGTAATAATTTTTGTCGCTCTCTTCTGCACCTTTTCCAACTCCACTATGTCCTTTTTGAGATGCGGCGACCAGAACTGGACACAATATTCCAGGTGTGGCCTTACCATCGATTTGTAAATGGCATGATAATATTGGCTGTTTTATTCTCAACCCCTTTTTTAATGACCCCAAGCATGGAATTGGCCTTCTTAATTGCTGACGCACACTAGGTCGATACCTTCATTGAATTGTCCACCAGCACCCCGAGATCTCTCTCCTGAGCTGTCACAGACAGCTCAGAACCCATTAGCCTATAGGTGAAGTTTTGGTTTTTTGCCCCAATGTGCATCACTTTACATTTGTCTATGTTGAAACGCATCTGCCATTTGGCTGCCCATTCCCCCAACTTGGAGAGATCCTTCTGGAGCTCTTCACAATCCTTTCTGGTTTTTACCACCCGGAAAAGTTTTGTGTCATCCGCAAACTTGGCCACCTCGCTGCTTATCCCTGTCTCCAGGTCATTTATGAATAAGTTGAAAAGCACGGGCCCCAAGACAGATCCCTGGGGCACTCCGCTTTTCACCTCTCTCCACTGTGAAAATTGCCCATTGACCCCCACTCTCTGTTTCCTGGCCCTCAACCAATTCTGGATCCATAAGAGGACCTGCCCTCTTATTCCCTGACTGTGAAGTTTCTTCAGCAGTCTTTGGTGGGGGACCGTGTCAAATGCCTTCTGAAAATCCAGGTATATGATATCCACAGGTTCACCCACATCCACGTGCCTGTTGACCTTTTCAAAGAATTCCAAAAGGTTTGTGAGGCAAGACTTACCCTTACAGAAGCCATGCTGACTTTCCTTTAGCAGTACTTGTTCCTCTACGTGTTTTAGGATTTTATCTTTGATGAGGCTTTCCACCATCTTACCCGGAACAGACGTTAGGCTGACAGGCCTGTAGTTTCCAGGGTCCCCCCTTCTCCCTTTTTTAAAGATTGGCGTGACATTGGCTATCCTCCAATCCTCTGGTACAGTGGCCGTTTGAAGGGACAAGTTGCATACTCTAGTTAAGAGGTCAGCAACTTCGTTCTTTAGTTCCTTAATTACTCTTGGGTGTATACCATCTGGGCCTGGTGACTTATTTATGTGTAGTTTATCAATTTGATCTGAAACATCTTCTTTATTAACCATTATCTGATTTAATTCCTTCGTTAGGAAGGGCTGTTCGGGCTGTGGTATCTGCCCAAGTTCTTCTGCTGTGAAGACGGACGCAAAGAATTCATTTAATTTCTCTGCAATCTCCAAGTCCCCTTTTATCTCCTCTTTCCCTCCCTCACCATCCAGTGGGCCAACCGCCTCTCTGGCAGGTTTCCTGCTTCTAACATATTTGAAGAAGCTTTTATTATTCCCTTTTATGTTGCTAGCCATGCGTTCCTCAAACGCTTTCTTGGCCTCCCGTATCACCTTCTTACTTGTCTTTTGCCAGAGTTTATGTTCTTTTTTATTCTCCTCACTGGGGCAAGACTTCCATTTACGGAAGGAATCTTCTTTGCTCTTTACAGCTTCTCTACCTTTGTTTGTCAGCCATGCAGGCACCCTCCTGGACCTTGTTGAGCCCTTCTTTCTTTGCGGTATAGAGTTCAGCTGGGTCTCTACTACTGTTTTTTTAAACAGCCTCCATGCAGCCTGGAGGGATTGGACTCTTTTTACCTTCCCTTTCAATTTCTGTCTAACTAGTCTCCTCATCTGAGGGAAATCTGCCCTTCGAAAGTCAAGGGTTCTTGTGTCAGATTTGCTCTGCACTCTTTCCTGGACATGCATGGCAAAACCAATCGCAGCATGGTCACTGTTCCCCAATGGCTCAGTAACACTTACATCCCTAACTAGGTCCCGAGTACCACACAATATTAAATCCAGAGTCGCCTGTCCTCTGGTCGGCTCCATGACTAGCTGCTGTAAGGCACAGTCATTTAGCATGTCAAGGAATCCGGTCTCTCTTTCTTGACCAGAGCAGCAGTTGACCCAGTCGATATGAGGATAATTGAAATCCCCCATGATTACAGTCCTGCCTCTCTTGGTCACTGCTCTGATTGTTTCCTCATTTCAAGATCACCTTCAAGTTTTTGGTCGGGAGGACGATAGCACCCCCCCACTATTACATTGCTTTTATGGCCCGGCAGTTTAACCCACAGTGACTCCATGGTGGAGTCCGGCCCACCTTCAGTTTCTACTCTGCTGGATTCTATCCCTTCTTTGATATAGATGGCCACCCCTCCGCCAACACGCCCTTCCCTGTCCCTCCTATAGAGTTTATAGCCTGGGATTACAGTATCCCACTGGTTCTCTGCATTCCACCAGGTTTCCGTTATGCCTACTATATCAATCTTTTCCCTAGCCACCAAACATTCCAGTTCCCCCATCTTTGCTCGGAGACTTCGAGCATTCGCATAATAACACCTATATACGGGGTTCTCTAAAGAGGGACTGTTTTTTGATCCCTTTTCCCCTCCTCTCCTTTTACTGGACAAACTGTCACTTACACTCAGCTTAGAAATTCTATTTCCTACTCCTCCATTACTCTTTGGTACTCCTCCACCCTCCTCTTCCCATAGGGATAAGGAGTTCCGAACCGGACGCCACTCGGCTCCTGTCGGCTTTCCCCCAGGGATCAGTTTAAAAGCTGCTCTGCCACCTTTTTAATGTTAAGCGCCAGCAGCCTGGTTCCATTTTGGTTCAAGTGAAGCCCGTCCCTCTTGTACAGGCCTGGCTTGTCCCAGAATGTGCCCCAGTGCCTAACGAATCTAAACCCTTCGTCCTGACACCACCGTCTCATCCACGCATTGAGACCCCTGAGCTCCGCCTGCCTAGCTGGCCCTGCACGTGGAACGGGTAGCACTTCTGAGAACGCTACCTTGGGGGTCCTGGCCTTCAGCGTCCTGCCTAGCAACCTAAATTTGGCTTCCAGGACCTCCCGGCTACATTTCCCCACATCGTTGGTGCCAACATGCACCACGACCGCTACCTCCTCCCCAGCACTCCTTACCAGCCTATCTAGACGAGACGTGATGTCCGCAACCTTCGCACCAGGCAGGCAAGTCACCGTGCGGTCCTCACATCCGTCACAGATCCCCCTCTCTATATTCCTAACTATAGAATCGCCCACGACAAGGAGACCGCAACCCCCCTCCCGCCGAGGAGCATCCTTAGTGCGACTGGATGCGGGCTCGTCGTTGGAAGAAGGGCCCCCCGCTGGGGGATTGATTCCCTCTGTTCCCAGCTGATGTCCTCCAGCCCTGAGACTCCTTTCCCCAGCAGCTGAGGAGCTGCCCGTCTGAGGGTGGGACGAAGCCTGCATGTCCCCGGATGTCTCACCATGGACCCTCACTGCCTGTCTCTGCTTCTCCAGGTCCGCAACCAAGGCCTCTAGGGAGCAGACCCGTTCCCTGAGTGCCTGGAGCTCCTTGCACCGAGGACACACCCACGACTTACGCCCCAGAGGCATATAGTCATACATGTGGCACTCTGTGCAGAACACTGGATAGCCCCCGCCCAAGATCAGAGTTGCAAATCTTTTGGGTGGGGTGCTTTATTATTACTTTAGTATAATTATTACATAGTAATAATTATAAAACTGGAGGAAACCGTGAGAAGAGTAGAGGAGGAAATTTTTACCTTTTGCTAAATCAAGACAGAGTTTTTGGATACAACACACATAGAACTTCGCCAGAGGGGACAACAGGAACAGAACCACTGGAACTACACAACCGACTCCAGTATCTCTCAGATACTAGCTCTTCTGATGAACCCTTCAGCAGCCAACAACAGCTGACGGTGCCAGACAGCACAGGTGAATCCTGACCCAAGAGAAAGAGGCAGAGGAGGGTAGTTTTTGTTGGCAATTCCCTGATTAGGGGTGTGGAAGCTTCTGTATGCCACCCTGACCACTTGCTCATCTGGTATGCCGTCTTCCTTGTCCCAGGATCTGGGATGTGACAGAGAGATTGCCAAACCTGGTTAAACCTACAGATCACTATCCCTTCTTGCTCATACACATAGGAACAAATGATACTGTGGGATATAACTATGAGCAGATTGTTTCAGACTACAAGGCTCTGGGCTGGAGGCTGAAGGACCAGTGTGTCCAGGCAGAGGCGTTTCTACAGGGATGGCAAAGCTCTAAGTGTTGCAAGAAGCCTTACCCTGTCGTGTAAATCCCTCCTCTCCCTTGCTGCTGTAGCCAGTAAGCAACACCAAGATTGGCTAAAACGGTGCAGGAGAGGAGTAATCTCCACTGCAAGGTAAGGCTTCTTGCAAAACTTAGAGCTTTGCCATCCCTGTAGAAACGCCACTGTGTCCAGGCAGTATTCTCATCTGTTCTCTCAGTAACAGGCAGAAGACTTCAGAAAAGACTCCAGCAGCAGCCCCTGGAAAAGACACCAAGTGCTGGGGTGCTTTATGATACCCAGTTCCAAGAGTGAAACACTGTACTTCTCTCTCCACCTTTTGGCCAGAGGAGTGACAGCTGCAGTCTTTTTCCTCTCTCTTTTTTCCCTTTCTCTACTGAAGTTGGAGAGAATCAGGTCCCAATTTTGATTCCTCTCGTTTCTGTCCCTTTAAATTTAAAGGCTTTTAGTTAGAAGGTTCATTACCCTGATGTGTGCTCCCCGTCTCTGCTGCGACTACCCAAGCCCCACAGACCGGCGATCCCGCCTCGGGATAGTTGCTTAGCTTACCAAGATTTAACGTCGACGTGGAAAAAGATGCCAGCTGGACTTTGTTGTTGAGAGAAAATAGAATTCTTTATTAATAAAGGACGTAACAATGGCTGCAAATGCGCGTGCAAAAAGGGCACCCAAAGTTGTTTGCCAAGATACAGATGACAACCCTTTTTATACCTTTTTACATGCAAAACATAGAATTAAAACAACATCCATTCAACCGTGATATATGCAAAATATAGAATTAAAACAACATCCAATCAAACGTGATCGCCTAATCCTGGCTGGTTTATTGGTGCATAGAGAATTTTATGTCTGGAGATTGGTCCGAGGTAGCCAAGAGGAACTCCCTGAGACATGACTATCAGTAGTGATGGGCGACCAGCGCCTGAGACAATGGACCCATTTTAGGCGTAAAGGTCAGGGAAGGGCACGACAGACGGGATGGTTAGGGCTGACTGCAGACATACAGGCTTGATTTCCCAAAGGGCAGACATTGGGCAAGGTGGCACAAAGTTCAAACACAAAAGGGCACAATTCATTGCAGTCTGACATGCACAGAGAGACATAACTTATGCAAAGAGAGAGATACGATTCAATATGTAAAGAGTCCCATTCTGTTAATCTTAATGTTCGATCCAGATGTCTTTGAGCGGGGGAAGCAACTTTGACACTGGAGACGTGATCAGGAGTCTTCGCTTGATGGCTGTGGTTGCACCATGGAGGTAGAATAACAGGAGGTGGCATGCCTTAAGAAGTAATGCTGGTGAAGTGAAGCCAGGGGGCGGGCTTAGCAGCCATGTTGGTTGACTCAAAACAATCCTCATTCCAAGCATTTCAGATTGCTTTGCTCGTACTGTTTAGGACTGAATAGTTTATTCCTTAAATAAAAACTTACGAAAATAAAAACGTGATCGTGTAGACACATTATTGGTAACCTTATTATGATTTAATATGCAATAACAAGGTTAAATTCCTCATAATTATATTACTGAACATACCTGACGAAATGCTACTTGCTGTCTATTTAAACTCAGATTGCACTATTGTGACAGACTTATTTTTTGAAATCTACACAAGCAAAAATAAAACGGTCATGCCCCATAAAAAAAAATTCTGATAATGTTCAGAATTTCATAAATATTACAGTAGAAAATGAAAGGCGGAAAAATAAAGTGTGTACGGGAAGGAAAGAAAAAAAAGGGGAGGGTGGGCAAAAATTAGATAAATATATAGGAAAATTTCATTAAAATCTCTTCATAACATAAGTTGTCAATATGAGAGTAATTCTTTTTTACTTCTAGACTATTAAGAGTTTTTTAAAAACTTCTACACTCCCCCCCCCCCCAAAAACAAATTCTGTTAATGTTCAGAATTTCGAAAATATTACAGTAGAAAATGGAAGGTGGGAAAAAAAGTGTAAACAGGAAGGGGGAAAAAAGGAGGGGGGAAATATATTTTTTTTTACCTTCAATCTAGACCATTCACAGGGTGTCTGAAAATGGTGAATAAGATTGCTAGGAACAAGAAATTACACAGCTTCAAAAATAATGCACTCACTGTTTCAGTGAATTGTAGTTTTATTGAACCGATGTAATGTGAATGCATGAATCTTTCCGTGGAAATTAAATCCCATTTTTCGTACAGCGATTCGCACACCCGTATGCAGAACACGCAGGCATGATTAAAAATGTTGAGATTAACTTTTACACAGGTGCAGGGAGATTTTTATTCGTGAATTCGCGGCAATCCTTAGCGGCAATGATCTGAGTCAACCATATTGGTATACCCATGTGGCTTCAAGAAAATGACATCATGCAGCCTCCTGTTATCCTACCTCCATGGGTTGCACGCGCAGAGAGCCGGCATCCATTTTGCCCAGTGGCAGCCATTTCATGTTCCCCTTTCCCAAGTTTGCACAAGCAAACTCATGAAAACAAAGTTCCATTCATAAATGACACATTGGATTTCATAAAACACAACACCATTCATAAAAACTTCTATTTCATACATAAACCCCTGTACGTGCCCTTTAAAACTGGCTTTTTTGACAGTTCGGCCTTTTGACAGCTCCGGAGACCATGTGGTTGGGGATTCTGGGGAAGTCCTCTCTTTGACAGCCGGTGTTTCGTGATTTTGACAGCCAGCTTTCGAGGAAACTCGTTAACTTGCGGTTTCACAGTTTACTTAGGATCAATTACAAGGTGAAAGCGCAGGTCAACAATCTTAACAAGCTTGTTACCGTCTTTTCTTGCTGTAGCGGCTATGTAAAAGGTACGGGCAGTGATGTCATGCACCCACTACGCACCACTACGTGAGTACTGGTTCCTAGAAGTTGAGCTGGCCCTGCCCACTCAAAGCTAGCCCCGTTGGCTGGTTGGCTCAGCAGCTGTGCATGCGTACTGCACACCCGCAGCCGTTGCCTGCACTTTCTGTGAGGAGGCAGGCAGGCAGGCAGTGTGGTGGTGGCGGCGGCGGCAGCAGCAACAGCAGCAGCGGAGCGAGAGGACCAGAGGCGGCGGCGGTGGCAGCAGCAGCAGCAAGGAAGGCCCAGGAATAAGGCAGCAAGCGTGAGAAGGTAGGCTGCCTGGGTTTCCCGCTCCCTCCAGCCGCGCAGATCCAGCGTCCCAGTTCCTTCTGCAGCCTCCCCTCAGCCCCAGCCCCCACACGGTCTTTTTTTGGTTGCCCGTCCCCCCTCCTGCTCCTTGCCGGCCAACCCGGTGCTCGGTCGGGCGCCCACGTGATCGCGCAGCCCGGTGGGCACCCGTTCCCCCTCCTGCTCCTTGCCGGCTCCTTGCATTTAACATTCAAGTTAAATGGCTCCCTGTCCCAAACGGGCTCACAATCTAGTACAGTCTAGCCTGCTATTTAACCAGGGAACAGCTGAAGCAAACTATGTATCTACACATCTCTAGAAAGCAAAGCAATGGAAGTTAAATCAACACTAACCACCAGCTGAAGTTATTACAAACATGATCACATCCATGGCAACAATCATGACATCACTTCCTGCCATGACATCACTTCCTGCTTATGACGTCACTTCCGGTGGGCGGACCCTGACAAGTGCCAATCAAAAGTGAGTACCTGTTCGTTGTATTATGCCAATAAAGGTCACAGAAATTGAATTGAGTACCTGTTCCTAAATCATTTGGATTTAGGAACAGGTACTGTTCCTAACACCACTGGGTACGGGGTTCAAATCCCTATAGTTCTATGTTGGTGCAGTTGGCTGGAGGAAGGGCTGGGAAGCCAAGGGTTGCCAGTTCGATCCCGGCAAGGTTCTTTTTTTTTTTTTCCTTGTTCTTGTCGTGGCTGGAGGGCCAGGCAGGAGCATCTCAGGTGCAACGTGACCGGGCTGTGTGCACGCGGTCAGGCAACTCGTGGTTGTTGCGGACATGGCTGAGGTGTTTCGGGTGTCAGCCAGGCGTGACAACTTTCTGGGAAAGTCCTGTGTGTGTGTGTGTGTCTCTCCCACTTGACTACCTTAAATAGTCCAGCTGGTATCTGCACACAGGAGGAGGTTGAGGGCTCAGAGCTAGAATAGGGTCCTGCACTATGCCTCACCATAGCTTATGCGGGCTGTGAATATGTAACCGGGAGGCTGAAAAACCCTCTCTTGGATCCTACCCAGCCCTGACATTTGCACACATTTGTTTTAAGTCTGGCTAGAGCTGCGCACATTTTGTGCTTTACTAAAGGATCCTAGCGTCCCAACCTTCATTATAGAGTTTCAGCACACTTATACACACTTTCTTAGTTCACAAGCTTCTGTTTCTCATGTTAGTGGAAATAAGAACCATGGTGGAAATTAAAGCTGAGCCCAGCTGCTAAGATTACTATTATATACTATCTCCAGTGATGTCATGCAGGGGGAACGCGGGGGAACTCAGTTCCACTAGTTAAAATTAGGGCTGACTCCGCCCACTTCACTCTCCCTCCTCCCCCTCCCAATTCCTCTGCAAAGAGCTTTTCTTCTTGGTTGGCCGGCACTCAGAGGGTTAAAGGGAGCGACTCTGGATTCCTAGGGGGGTGAAGGGTGAATGGCTGAAGTGGGGAAGTCCCATCCTGCACAGCTCCCTTCCTCGCTCCCTCCAGCCACACACGTGGAGTCAGCAGCCACTCTGGTGAGTCTGCAGCCCACTGGGGAGAAGGGGCGTCCTGGGGGTGTGGTGGCAAATCGAGGGGGACCCTGGAGGGGCCGGAGGGGAGCCGGGACTTTTTGAAGCTGCCCTCCTGATGTGCCCAGCATAAGCGGGCTTTGGTTGGGGAAGTGCCTAAGGGTGCCGTCCGGAGTGGTGCCACCCCTCAGCCCCTTCCACAGGTTCCTGCCTCATTCTGCTCAGCCAGCCTCGGCTTCGAGGCTGCTGCCCCCGTGCCAATTTCCAACTTCCCTGGCAATTTTGAATAACTCCACCTCGCCTAGCCGCAAAGACCAAGGAAAGGCTTTCGCTGCTGTCTCTCCAGTCCAGAGCGTTTCACTGGCGCTCTGGGTGTAAGGCCTCTTTGGGAGACTGTCCCCATCACTATCGGAGCTGCAATTGGGGAGGAGGGAATTCTTCGCTTTCTGTTCTGTAGGTGCCAGGCGCTGTACAGAACCGGCTGGCTCCGCCCACTCGTCGCTGACGTCGTTGCTGGCTAGGAACCAGCCGCAGGTAGACATGGGCTCCGCCAACCTCTGGCTTATGACATCACTTCCGGTGGGCAGGTCCTGACACATGCCAATCAAAAGTGAGTTCCTGTTCTTAAATCATTTAGATGCCACCACTGACTATCTCCCATACGTTAGCATATACTTTTGCTAATTGGACAGAGGCATTTTTTTTTTCAACCAAAGCCATTGTATGCTTAGAAGATGATGTGAATAAGGAGACAGGTACCAGGAAAGAGGCAGTCATGGCAAAACTCCGATTTTTGGTAGGGTAACAGTAGCAAAGGCTTCTGGCAGAACACCAGGTACAAGAAACTACAGCAAAGCCTTGTTACCTGGACCCTGCTAAAAGCTGCCTTCCCAGCAGTTTTGCTAACGGCGCAATCCTAACCAACTTTCCAGCACTGACATAGCTCATTTCAATGGGGCATGTGCTGCATCCTGCAGTAGAGTAGTGGTTACAGAGGCCACCTCAAGGAAAGGGAATGCTTGTTCCCGCACTTCGGAGCTACATTGCCCTTACCTGGGTGCTGGAGAGTTGGTTAGGGTTGGGCGATGCTGCAATTGCTTAGATATTTTTGCTTTTTTAGAGAAAAGCAGATGAGCAAGAATGTATGTCAGTGCAACTTCTGGCCAGAACAAGGTCCACAAGGAAGAAAGGAAACAAGACTGAGAGGAAGCAAGAGCAGGAGATGGTGTCTGGTGATGACACTCCTGTCCGGAAGTTGCATCTCAAGAACCAGTGACACAAGGAATTGTGGTTAGGGACCGCCTCCTCTCATTGGTTGGAAAATTCCAGCAAGGAAAGTATCGATCTGCCAAGTATCCCCAAACTATCAACATCGCAATCCCTATTGTACACTCAGTCACCACTCCCCTATGGACTGCATGCAATTCCAATTGGAAATCATTTGTCATTTCAGTTTCACGCTCATACATAGTAATTGTGAGCCTTAAACCTCCTTTTAACATTAGAATGCCCAATTGTTGTGAAGAACAGATAGGCTAAGAAGAAGGGAAGTTCACAGACTATCAGTATTGATTATGTCCAGTACTGATGGTTCAATATTTCAATATTTCCTGCACAGAAAGTGCAGGCAACGGCTGCAGGCGTCAGTACGCATGCGCAGCTGCTGAGCCAACCAGCCAACAGGGCTAGCTTTGAGTGGGCGGGGCCAGCTCAACTTCTAGGAACCGGTACTCACATAGTGGTGCGTAGTGGGTGCATGACATCACTGCCCGTACCTTTTACATAGCCGCTACAGCAAGAAAAGATGGTAACAAGCTTGTTAAATTCGTTGACCTGCGGTTTCACCTTGTAATCGATCCTAAGTAAACTGTGAAACCGCAAGTTAACGAGTTTCCTCGAAAGCTGGCTGTCAAAATCAGGAAACACCGGCTGTCAAAGAGAGGACTTCCCCGGAATCCCCAACCACGTGGTCTCCGGAGCTGTCAAAAGGCCGAACTGTCAAAAAAGCCGGTTTTAAAGGGCGCGTACAGGGGTTTATGTATGAAATAGAATTGCCATTCCTCATCTCAAGGTTTTCCAGCTTTTATTTTCCTCCCACTCCCTCCTGCTGTTACCAAATACGAAAATCAAATTTCCACACTTGCTGCTTTGACTATCAAATACCTCTAAAATTATTTAAAATATTGCAAAATATATCTCCTGTCTTCACACCCAGTTTGGAAAATATTTCCTAGATGCTCCTATGGAAAAGTTTCCAGCTCCAACTGGCTCACAGTTCACATATTTGAGCCCTAGAAATTCAATCAAGTCTCCCCTCCCCAAAAAAGAGTAAGAAAAAAAATGAAACATCTCCCCCCCCCCAAATTAAGTCACATCCCTGGAGCCTCCTCCTCAGTTCTCACCAGCATGCTGGTATTCCTCCTTTGCTTTCTAGACAGTGCTCAGATACTGCTCCAAAAGGCCACCAAAAGCATAATGCAGGACAAACAGATGAGCATGTAATCAATCCGGGAAATGAAGCCACTGCGAAGTTTGCTCGTGGACTGGACAGAGGAAATAATTTGTTGAATTTTGCTTAAGGAAGGGTCTTTGCTTGGGATCTTCCGGTAGATCTAAGGAGAGAAAAGTCCATTTCCAGTGAGAAGCTGGGCTACAGTTTGGACCCAAATTCCAGATTTAGGTGGCATTACAGTAGTGCAACAGAACCAAAGCAGCCGCACCAAAATTCACAGTACAACCCTAGGGGTGGATTCTGCTGACAGAATGAGTGTCCTGTCATTAGAAGGACCACCACATCGGTTCTGGGGCTGCAGCAACAATGGGTGCAATGGGACTGCCACCATGAAAGGAGGGGCAACCATGTATACACACCACCTGAGCACAAATTTGCTGTGAGAGAGGGTGAGTTGGGCTGGGCTGGGCTGTGGAAAGAGAGCGGGAGGATCCAGATGGAGACAAGGAGGATCAGGGCTGTGGGGAGGCAGGTTGGATGAGGGTAGGCAGTGGTTATTGGTGGCAATTGAGCTGCTCAAATCCAATGCACCCCAACCAGCCTTGGAACACCCACTTGGGTCCACTCAGATCTGCACCACATTTGGGACTACATAAGAGTAGGTAGATAGCATCGCTGCATTGGATTGGGTCGTAAGTGCGTCCTTAGCTTTCTGCATTGCTGATCAAAATTGTCCTCATGAATCAATCGGCTATTTGTATTACAAATTGGCTATTTGTATATTTTTATATCCTTGTACCCTTCCTCCAAGAAACGCAAGACAGTGTACATTCTTCTCTTGTCTCTCCCCTGCCTGCCACCCATTTTATCCTCAAAACATTCTCCTTTTTTCTGCAGCAACTTTGCTTCTCTTGTGCAGTGGAGATCAAAACTAGAAAACCTCCACATGCAGTTCATGCTAAATTGCCTCATGCAATAACACCAGACACTATCTGTAGTTGTTGGGATCCTCCCACTGACCTTACCTCTTCCATATACTGGTATGTGATGGCTTTGACAGCCTGGATGTTTGTGGCCTCCATCATCAGTGTGACGGCTTCTCCCTTCTGAATCTTCACCACACCCCTGAAGGCTTGTTGGTTGTTGTAGCAGGTGGCCAAAGTAGCTATGGCCATCACCTGGGGAGTGGGAGAGGTGGAAAGAAAGCAGTCACAGAAACATGTCTGCTGGACTCTGGGCTATGAAAGAGCTATTCATACTCTTTGCCAAAGAAAGCAAAATACTGTGTGCAAGGATTAACCTGAACTCCACGAATTGATTTCAATTTGCATTGCACCCACTCGGCATAAATTGTAATACAGAGAGACCCCTTAGATGGCAGCACATGTATTTTGTCCCAGACAATATCTAGAAAACTCCTGCGAATCTGCATAGCCTGTTCTGAGTTCCATATCTGGAGACACCAGAACCAATCAAAACATGGAAGCATTACATAGGATAACAGGCTAATCCCGACTAACGCCCTGCTGAGGTAGCTGCAGATAAGGAGAACTGATCGTATATCTCATGAACATGAATGGCAAATTCCCCCCTACATTATCAAAGACACACCATACATTGGATCGTTTGCATTCATAGACGATAATTTTTCAGGCCACCTGACTCACCTGTGGAAAAGCACATATGTTGAACACATTCTGGTTTTTCACTCGGGACAAAAACGTCAATGCATCAGGAACATGATGCAGAGCATTAGTGATGAGTTCATTCATACACTGAACAGCCTTGTCAATGTTCTCTGGATTGGCCAGATCTGACAGCTTCCTGGCATACTTGCTCCATACCTGGAAACACCAAGAGGACAGTAAACACTTCCCTTCCACGTCCTGTCCACTTTCTCTTCACCAAAATGCAGACATTGTGCAAAAAAATCTCAGCCAGGAGTAACGGTGCAAGGATGGGTCAGAGTGTGCGTGATCATTTGTTTGTATGTGCGAGAGTGAAAATTTCTTATTTGGAAAGAAGGATATCAGATAATACTGGGGGAAGCAAAGACAACAGATGTGTTGAGAGCCAAGACACAGAAACCCCATTCCTCATTCCATGAGAATGATTCCTCATTCCACAGTAAGTGGAAGTTTACAGTCTACAAATCAAATGCTTTAGATTACATTCAGCATTTTGAAAAGTGGTCTGAGATTTGTTCATTTCTTGACCTGCCAGAATATAACTTAGCACAATCCTACGCATGTAAAGGTAAAGGTTTCCCCACAACCGAATGGTCTAGTCGTGACCAACTGTAGGGGGCGGTGCTCATCTCCGTTTCTAAGCCTGTAGAGCCGGGGTTTTGTCCAAGGACAAGCTTCCGTGGTCATGTGGCCGGCATGACTATACGCCGTAGCGCACGGAACGCCGTTACCTTCCCACCGAAGTCGTGCCTATTTATCTACTTGCATTTAGGTGCTTTCAAACTGCTAGGTTGGCAGGAGCTGGGACAAGCAACGGGAGCTCACTCCGTCACGCAGTCTTGAACTCCCAACCTTCTGGTCGGAAAGCCCAGCAGCAGCGGTTTAACCCGCTGCGCCACCACGTCCCTCCCCTACGCATGTACAGGAGGATTATCCCTTCTCCGGACATCCAAAATCCAGGCTATTCCTAAATCCAGACATCTTTGTCCACGACTTTTTAAAAACTTGCTATAGAAAAGAAGGTCTTGTGGTCATTCCCACGTTCAGGCTGTAAGTTCTTTTTTCTGCTCTGGTGTCTGCGTCTATACAATCATTGTTGTAAAATGTCAAACATGCCAGCAGACATGGATAACAGCGAAAAGAGCAAGAGGAAGCATTTCGCATTATATTTATGCAATTATTCAGAAATCCAGAAAAATCCAAAATCCAGACACCTTCCTGTCCCAAGCAGGCCGAATAAGGGATAATCAACATGTATAACCAGAAATATGTCCCATTGTGTTCAGTGGTGCTTACTCCCAGAAATACATGCACAGGATTGGATCATTTGTCGAATTAACAAAGATTCCCCTTCCTGCAAGGTACCAAGCCCCTCACTCCCACACATACAGATCATTCATTGTCACCAGTATCTTAGGTTTCCCCCCCCTCAAATACCTGCACTCATGCAGCTGCCACCCTCTAAGCATAGGAAAGATACACCAGTTTCTTGCAAGGCTGGGGTGCAAGTAACAAGTTGGGCAGAGGAACCAACAAAACTCCCCTTCAATCAATTTTTATTTAAAAGGGGAACAGTTTCTAGCCTTCAGTATTACACTGAGGATGTCGGAAGGGCACTCAAAATGATGCCCTTCTGGCTTTTGGGAGTTCCCAGCACACCTCTGAATCCTCACTCAAGAAATCTTGTAGAAAGCACTATTCTGCCCCCCCCCCAGGGAAAACAGAAATCAAATAGGCCTGCTGGCAACCAACGATATGAAATCTGCTGATAAATCCTTCTCCAAAAGAAAGCCACACAATGTAGTTTATAGAACACACTGCATTTTACTTTCCAGCTGCTTATCCAGGATGTGGCTTCCTTCCACATACCTCCCCTTCTTTTCTTTTACCTCTTTTGGCCAAAATTCTCTCCCCTCCAGTTGGTCCTCCAAATAGTCCCGGATGATGTTGGTTTTCTGCAGAAAGATGCCCATGGACTTGACGAGCTCCATGTTTTGGCCAGCAGTTGGAACTTTCAATTTTGATGCAGAGAAGATCTGAAAGAGGCCAATCCCCACCAGACCACCTACGTAGTAACAATACTAGAGGGGTACAAAGTTTCACATTTAGTAGGAACAGCTTCACAATTCACCTGCCTCTAAGGGCATGCTTCTCCCACACAAACCTGCTGAACAAATCCTATCCCCACCAGACTAGCAATGACAATATAATGACAATATTGGAAGAGCACAAGAGGTCCAAATTATAGTAGAAATTGATTTTACAATTCACCTATCCTTAAGGATATATAGGATAGGCTCCGACCACAGAACAGAGCTGCCTGACAGCTCTGATTAGGTGAGTAGTGTGCCAGGAAATGGGTTGTCCTTGATATGTACTGGTACTTCACTATTGTAAAATAGATATCACCCACTGATTGCCAAATCTGTTTAGACAACAGATGACCTGATCTCAGCAATGTCATCTTAATATACTTATGACCTATTTCTATCTAGACCTGCTTTCACCAGAATGCCTGTTCTATCAGTTGTGACTGTCATAAAAAGCACTCTGTCACGGCAGAAATTCGTATTTTGCAGGTGCACTGGTGGAGAGCCCAGAGTGGTCTTTGGCATGTTGGTGGGTCATCGTAGGCCCACCAATGAAGAACAGCCAATGGAGGAGGTGGGATGGGATGGGAGCAGCAATGGGATCTACAAACGACCTGGGGGAATGGAGGGCAGGACTTAGGTGGGACTACCGTTTGATTGGCAGCCCGTCCGTGCACTTCTGCTTTTGTTCCACTCACCCCGTGGCTGTCCCTGGCCTCAGAGGGGGCACCTGCTCGCCTGGGGGGGACGGGGGCCCCCAGGCAAGCAGGCACCCCCTCCGAGGCCAGGGACGGCCGCAGGGCGAGCGGAACAAAAGCGGAAGTGCACGGACGAGCTGCCAATCAAACGGTAGTCCCATCTAAGTCCCGCCCTCCATTCCCCCAAGTCGTTTGTAGATCCCATCGCTGGGTGGGAAGGTGGCAATGGTGGTAGATAGAGTCCAGGAAGGAGTGAGTTTAGTGGTAGCAGAAGCCGCTGCATTTTAACCCTCTTCATGGACTCTGATTTCGTGGCATTGTAAAGGACAGGCAACTCAAATGCAGGCCTAATGCCATCTTAGTAGGCCTAGCTCCATCTTTAAGCTGTCAGGCCTATCTGAGGGTAGGCAGTGAGTTAAAACAGGTCCTGGTGGGAAATCAATTTGACAGCATTGGTGCCTCAGCCCTTATCAGTTGGTCTAGGGAAATTTTTGGGAGGCTTCGCAAGACAAGCGATTCAACGACATTGTGGTGCCATCTACCTCCTCCCTACATTCCTTCACAGCTGTAATTCATGAGGATGATTGCCTCCCTGTTACTAGGCAGAAAGGCAATCAGCCTTGATTGCAAACAGGGGATGAAGGGCTATAAAAATCCCCTTTTGGCTTGTGTTAGTGTTCAGCTTCTTCTGGCTGTTCCAGACATGGCTTGAATCAGTTGCTGAGAAATGATAAGAGCTGCGCGCTTTCTTCCTACACTATGACGTGAGTGATATCTGGTTAAGAACTTAGTGTTAAGCAATGTTAGTCTCAGTAAGAATAGAAAGTTAGAATTTCTTATTTTTATTTGTTATGTGTTGTATCTCATTTATGTTTGCCCTTGGGCTGTGTAACCAACTGAGTCTTTGTTTTAATAAAAGTTTGTCAAGCTTAATTGCTTGAGTGTGAGTATGTTCTGTTGGGGGAAAGGTTTAGGGTGCTGGCTAAATCCAACCGGCTCTTTGCCCATTACTATTGCAATAGGAACTGCTAAAGGATTTCTTTTTATTTAAGGCTTTTTCCTAGACTGCCGCCTCTAGGTTAATTTAGGCTGGAAGTAATGGGAATTGCCTTGTTGTTGTTCAGTCGCTAAGTCGTGTCCGACTCTTCGCGACCCCATGGACCACAGCACGCCAGGCCTCCCTGTCCTCCACTAGCTTCCTGAGTTCGCCCAATTTCATATTCATTGCTTCGGTGACACTATCTAACCATCTCATCCTCTGTCGCCCCCTTCTCCTTTTGCCTTCAATCTTTCCCAGCATGAGGGAAAGATTGAAGGCAAAAGGAGAAGGGAATTGCCTTGGTTGCTGGTTATCTCAGCCTGAGGTGCTCCACTGAGGCTTGAGTCAGCAGTTATTGGAGCTGGTGGCATTTTTTAGCAGGTTTTCCTATTAGCATCGATTTAAGCAGTACTCACGGCTGGCCACAGAAGGATCAGAAGTCAGGCAATTAACAAAAAGTTTGTTAAGGACCTGGGCTTCTCAAAGAAACCTTCCCGTGGCTGGTTCTTTACAGGCATGTATCCATGTAAGGGAGCAATCCTAACTTGTAGTTAGGCCAGCAAAGTTTGACTGACACAAGGGACACCATAAAGCGCATTTGGACCACTCTTGGAGTCAGTGAGGATGGCGCACGTCTGTGTGCTAGCCTTTCTGACTCCCAGAGTGGTCCAAACATACTTTACTGTGCTCCTTGTGCTGGTCAAACTTTGCTGGACTAACTGTGCTGGACTAACTCCAGGTTGGATTGTGCCCTCAATCTGTGCCAGTGCTTTTACTGGCACAACTGCAGAGGTTTCCTCTCAGTCTAAGGAACAATTGTTCCCTTCCCTGAAAGAGACCTCTGGGATTGTCTTTGCCTCCCCCACCAGTTGCGTTTTTGGTACTGCTGCATTGGTTTGGGAGGGGGGATAAGGATAGGATTGGGCTGTTGAATTGCTACCTTACAGAAAACAGCAGTGTGGCACTGAGGACCACTAAGTGGCCTGGCTTCTGGAGGAGCAACGGTACCAAAATGGCTACTGCTGAATCTTATGGGGGCTGCTGCTGCCGCCGGGATCGCCTCATGGGAAGAAAATATTTGTCACCTTGAGTAAAGTCCTGACCCCCGCAATGGGGCCACTTGAGGGTGCAATCCTAAACTGTGTTAGGCCAGCATAGGCTAATAAGCCAGCAAAGTTTGGCCAGCACAAGGGACACCGTAAAGCCTATTTGGACTTTATAGGATGTGAGCCATCCTCCCTGACTCTGAAAGTAGTCCAAACACGCTTTATGGTGGCCCTTGTGCTGGCCAAACTTTGCTGGCTTATCTGATGCTGGCCTAACTCCAGTTTAGGATTGTGCTCTGAGTCTCTATTTGGCCAGTGGAGACTGGAGCATCACAGAGTTGGGCTGCCAGGCCCAAAGCGGGGCATAGGATCCGGTGGAGGCCACCACCAGTCCTAGACCCCAGCCAGGCCAAATCCTTCCTTCCCCCACCTAATTCCGCCCTCTGCATGCCCTCCCCTATGTCTTCCCCCAAAATCCACACCACTGGACAACTGTCTTACCTGGCTCTGGCAGTGGTGCAGCAACCTCACGTGGCACTGAGGACCCCTGCCAAGCAGTGTGGGCCCAGCACCTATGGTGCTACTCTCTGGATGCCATAAATATGCTTTATGGCATGTTTATGACACTCAGAGCCAGCGGTACAATGGTTAAGTATTGGGCCCAAACTCCCTTAAAGGTAAAGGTTTCCCCATGACCGAATGGACTAGTTGTGACTGACTGTAGGGGGTGGTGCTCATCTCCGTTTCAAAGCCTGTAGAGCCGGCGTTTTGTCCAAGGACAAGCTTCTGTGGTCATGTGGATGTCATTACTATACGGTGTAGTACACAGAACGCCGTTACCTTCCCACTGAAGTGGTCCCTATTTATCTACTTGCATTTAGGTGCTTTCGAACTGCTAGGTTGGCAGGAGCTGGGACAAGCAACAGGAGCTCACTCGGTCGCGCAGTCTTGAACTCCTAACCTTCCGGTCGGAAAGCCCAGCAACAGCAGATTAACTCGCTACGCCACCACCAACTCCCTTACCAGCATGCAAATTCTTGGGAGATCTCAGTCTCTCTTTGCTTTCTGGCTCACTCACCTTCTCCCAGTCCTTCACAGAATCCACCTTCTTCTCCAAGAACTCAGCCATCCCATGGCCCATCCTGTGACAAATGTCAGCAATCACATCCTGGTAGACCTTTGCCAGTTTCCGGAACTCCAAAGAGATCTAAGGCACAGATTCCAACAGTAAGAAGAGCAGGCAGAAAGCAGAGCAGCAAACAGGAATGAGACACATTAGCACCATTACTACAGAACAATGCACACTGGCGCCTTCAAGAATCCTGGGGGAAACAGTGGTGAGGGACCAACTCCACCAACTGAATCTATCTCAGTGCCCCTTCAAACTTAATATAATGAATATACTTATATTAAGTTTAAAGCGGCATATTGATTCAAAGGGGGTGGTTGTTGTACTTCACCACTGTTACAGGATGTTGTCAATGATATATGTACCATATGTCAGCTTTCAAATTCATGGGAAGTTTGTTACAATTCTGACATCTCTGTAATCCAAAGCCCTGTGTTCATTAAGCATATCATTGATAACCTACTTGACAAGAAGTTGGTACAGAAAATGAAATAAATTAAACCTCCATCTACCTCCAGCCAAATAAGTATAAGTATCCAGTCTGGCTGATACAGATAGGAGTGGAAATTCTGCAACATGGGGACCTTCCTTTCAAGGGTGATGGTCATGTCATCCTCAACTGTGTCCAGAACTCCGAGAAACAAGTAGAAGATGCACATAATGTGGCTGCAGATTAATATAACTGAGCAATCAACTGCCAATAGGAATGCACAATGAGTCTTGACTGTACCACCAAGTCCACAGGAAAGAGACAGGCAGGAGATTGGGTGGTGCTTGGGGCTGAGCATGGGCTTTGTGTGCAGGAAGTCCCAGGTTCAATTCTCGACATCTGTATTGGAAAAGACAGGAGATACCCCGAGGAGACTGGTATCAGCAATGATACCTTGTCCCAGATAAGCCAGGGATTATAGGGTTAACCCCCAAGGTCTTTGCAAGCCTTGGGAACACAGCTGCAGGCTGATGAGCTCTCTGGCTATGAAGGGGTTAGCACAGGTGCAGATGGGTGTGGATGATGAATCAGCCTGCCCACTGATTGGCTGGCCTCAGTATAAAGGTGGAGGCAGGAACTGGAGAAAAGGAGCTGGATAGGTGCTGGAGGATGGTACCTTGGGTAGGTGCTGGACTGATGGAGTGCTGGTTGGACTGCCTGCCTGAAGGACGGACTGAGGAACTGTCTGAAGGACTAGATAAGGTAAGGTTGTTTTGGGAGACTATTGTTGGGAATTGTTGTATGTCTGCCATGCCCCTGGAGCCACCAAGTGGAGGAGGCAGTTATGGCTTGGGCAAACTGATTGCCTATTGTTTGGTGGTGGGGTTTGTTAGTGCTAGACTTAGTTTGGAGCTAAGCCAGTGATGAGGGCAGTTCGGTGATCCCAATCAAAGCTGCTGGAAGAGAGGAGGCCCAGGGGGGTGACTGAACCCCCTCCCTCTTGCCTATCTCTGAGTCCGCTCTGTGGGGAAACTAGTTAGTCTAGTGTGGGCATTAGGGCCCTTGGGGAGGCCCAGCAGGGAATTTGGTGGAACAACATCTCTGCTTAGAAAGGATCTCAGTAACAGGAACTCTCTCCCTCTTCTTGCTCTCTCTGGAAAGCAGCTGCTAGCTGGAAAGCCCACAACTCAGCTTGAGGGCTTGAGATGAGCTTCCGGCCACTCAAGGACTGCATCACATGAGAGCCACGCAGGCAGTTGCTCACCGTTGGGAAGTCCTCCAGCACTTGCTTGTGCTTTCCTTGACTGTCCATGAATTTCCAGTCTGGCTGATACAGGTAGGAGTGGAAGTTCTGCAAGATGGGGATCTTCCTTTCTAGGCTGATGGTCATGTCATCCTCAACTGTGTCCAGAGCTCGGAGAACCAAGTAGAAGATGCACGCCACGGGGCTTCAGAGAAGGAAATATTATGTGTTACTTGGAGGTCAGTAGGATGAAGACAATGATGAGAAGCATATCCAGTAATACAGGGAAGAGGGACAAATGACAGTGATGGAAGACTTTGCCCCAGATGATAGATAATCCGATTGGGTCTACTCAAGAAACATTCTGGCAGAAACAGAGTATCCTTTCTGGAATTGGAGAGAATCGCTAGACCCTAGATTGACATTTGGATTCCCTTTCTGGAACCTGCCAGATCTTTTCACAGCTGTACCAAGGATGAGCTATAAAGGTTGGGCCCTGCTTGTTGTTCCCAGTAGAATCACCAGGAGGTCCCAGTTCATGCTGTATAGCCTGCAGGGAGGGCTTAAATACTACTGCAAATCTGCATCCTCAGAGCTCCCATGGAATTAGGGGCCTTGCATGTCAAAAGACTACAGATGGTTCCAAAAGGGACAAAAAAGAAAAGAAATAATGCTTACAGCAACAAAGTGAATTCTTGAAAGCAGGTGGACACCAACTAAACTGCTGATCCCTAAGGTGCCGGGGGGGGCAACCATCTGCCATTGTTCATTGTCTTACCCCCCCCCCATTAGCAGAACTCCTTTATTTAAATTTGATACCTAATCTTGGGGCAACAAAAAAACTACTGTAACCACATTCTTGACTTATGCAAGAGAGAACACTGTACTGTATGCAAATCAACTCTGTTCATACAGTCAATGATTTGTGACACAGATTCTTTTCCTTACACCAAGATTTGAAACAGCCCCAATGTAGAGCAGGTGACTTGACAGGGCTGCTCTCCCTGCATTGAAGGGTGCCTGTCCCCTAAAACTACCCTGAAACTTCTAGGGACAGTTTGGGCTTCCTCTGGAGTGGGCATACGAGAAACTAAGAAGCAACCAGATATTCCAGGGTGACGGATCCTGGGGCTGGGCTGTAGGTCAGCAGTAGGGGACTTGCCATTGAATTGTCCAGCATTGGTAAAGCTGTGAGACACCCCACCCCCCAAAACCTGGGTCTGGCTGCGGCATCTCCAGCAAAAGGAAAGACTTTCAGCTTGGCTGGGGAAGGTATTGGAAAGGTTCTTCTGCGGTTGCTGTCACTACCAATAAGAATCAGCGATGCTGGACAGGAAGGAGCTGTTCCCTGTCCAACTACAAAGAGGCAGCTCCCAACTCCCCCTCCTGTCCACTTCAGCGTTGCTCCATTAACCCTTGCCCTTCCACGCTAAACTCCCCAGGAATCACTTGTCACTTCCACCCACAAGTCCGATCCACCAGCACAGCCCCCCTTCCTCCCTCCACTCCACGTAGCCAGAGACTGACCGCAGCTTCTCGTCAAGCACCTGGACGATGACGGCAAAGCTCGGACCGGTCTCATTCAAGTATTTGTAGCAAGCGCGGAGGCCATCGCTGAGCAAATCCTGCAGGAAGAGCACAGGCGGAGGGGTTGGCAGGCCGGTGCAGGGTCCAGTGGCCATTTGGCACTTGGGGCTCATAAATTTTTGGCACCTCCCAGCACTAAATTATTTTTAGCCATAGGGGGTGGCAGCGGCGAAATGCAGACAGTGAACATTTTCTTGTATGTTCACAGTGAACTTTGTGTATACAGAAGTTTGTCCTAGCCTGATACCTGTGCTTTGCTAGGGTATTTAACTACTTTAAATCCATTTTGACTACAATATATTTTCCTTTGATTGTAATCAAAAATTGGAATTTGGCACAACCAACCCATGACAGGCAACACCCTGTAATTATTAGAAGTCATGGTTCCATCGTACAGTATATTTTTGTTTAATACATTATTTTTGTATTTCGAATTGGTTTTGTGGTATGATACCCATGCTTTGCAAAGATAGTTGCAAAAGGAAAAGAAATCAAATGGGCAGCACAATCCTAAGTTGCCCGACCTCCTGGGAGTGCGATAATAGCCATGTGACTACTGTTGCATCCCACTGCAGCCAGGTAGCCATGGGAGACTTCACAGGAGAAGGGAACGCTCATCCCCTTTCTCTGCAGTAAGGGTGCAGGGCAGGCAAGCAGTCTACTCAATAAAGCTACACCTTTATTTTTGGGGCCTGTCAACCTGTCAACAACCAACCCCAGCCTTTTAACTGAGTGAGTGATAGTATGCTTGAGATCTCCTGGCCAGAGTGAGAGTCTGGCCAGGAGAGAGGAAGGTTGTCCCTGCCTCCGTGAGAGGGGGGCAGGGAAGGAGTGAGGCCTTTGCCTCGGTGAGAGAGAGGCAGAGGCCTGCAGCAGCCCAAGCCTCAGTGTGAGGGGGGTGAGGGCTGCTGCACTGGTTGTTAGTGGGGAGTGTATGTGTATGTGTGCCTGTGTTTTAGTTTTTTGTACCTGTGCTGGTGGTTGGCTTGTAGGTCGCTCCTGCCGGAATTATGTGTCTGACATCTCGAGGGAGCTCAGGGGAGGGGAGGGAGGCCACCATCAGCAGAGTTACGGGTTACGGAAGGTATGGCGGTGGGGGTTGGGCGTCACAGGAGAAGGAGGGTCAGTCGTAGACTGACTGTCCCTCTTTCTGGCCCTCCCCTCATCCCTCTGACCCTTGGAAACCCTGGCAACAGTCCCCTGAGTCTGAAGCTGCTGCTTCTGAATGCCAGGTCGGTGAATAACAAGACCTCCTCAATCCATGATTTAATCTTGGAGGAGGAAGCCGACCTGGTATGTATCACGGAGACCTGGCTGGATGAGCTAGGAGGGGTTAGTCTTTCCCAGATTTGTCCGCCGGGTTTCCAGGTACTTCAGCAGCCACGACTACAGGGGAGGGGAGGTGGGGTTGCAATGGTCTATCGGGATTTCATCCGTCTCACCAGATACCCTGTTCAGCAGTCCACCGGGTTTGAGTGCCTTCGCGTTGTGTTGGAGGGGCGAGACAGAACAGGGATTCTGCTGGCGTACCGCCCGCCTTGCTGCCCAGCAGTCTCCCTGACGGAGCTGGTCTCGAGCGTGGTGTTGGAGTCCCCCCGCCTTTTGGTGTTGGGGGACTTCAATGTCCATGCCGAGGCCCTGGGAACACCTGCGGCTCAGGATTTCATGGCCTCCATGGCAACCATGGGTCTGTCTCAAAAAATTTCTGCCCCGATGCATGAGGCGGGACACACGCTGGACCTGGTGTTTACAGCTGGACAGGTTGATGGTGATCTGGAGGTGGAGGATATTGTGATCACTCCTTTGTCATGGACAGATCACTGTCTGGTGGGATTTAGGCTTGTTGCAGCTTCTCACCTCTGCAATGGCGGGGGATCGCATTCTATGATCCGCCCTCGGAGGCTGATGGATCCGAATGGATTCCTGAGGGCTCTGGGGGATTTTCCTGCTGCCAGAGTTGGAGATCCACCCGGTGCCCTGGTCGATCTCTGGAATACGGAGATGTCCAGGGCCCTGGATGAGATCGCTCCTGAGCGTCCTCTGCCCAGTCGCAGAATCAGAGCAGCTCCTTGGTTCTCTGAGGAGCTGCGAATGATGAAGCGGAAGGGCAGACGACTAGAGCGTCGGTGGCGAAAGACTCGTGCCAAATCTGACCGGACCCGGGTGAGGGCCCATTTAAAAGCTTATTCTAGAGCAGTGGTGGCGGCTAAGAGGTCACACTTATCTGCCACCATTGCGTCTGCAGAGAACCGTCCGGCTGAGCTTTTCCGTGTGGTCCGTAGCCTTTTACACCTGGCCCCCCTTACTGGCAGGGAGGAGCACACGGAGGCTCGCTGTGACGAGTTCGCAAAACATTTTGCAGACAAGGTCGATCAGATCCGGCATGACTTGGACGCCGCTGTGGGCATATCTAGTGATGTCCCTGGGGAACCTGTCTGTCCTACGATTTGGGATTCTTTTCAGCTTGTAGAGCCTGAGGATGTGGACAGGATTCTCTGGAGCGTGAGACCTGCTGCTTGCCCGCTCGACCCTTGCCCGGCGTGGCTAATTAGAGCTGCCCGAGGAGGGCTGGCCTAGTGGACAGGGAGGGTGGTGAATTCATCTCTGAGGGAGGGGGTGTTCCCGCCTGCCTTGAAGCAGGCAATGGTACGCCCCCTCCTGAAGAAGCCCTCCCTGGATCCTACAAACGTAAACAACTTTCGGCCAGTCTCCAATATTCCATTTCTGGGCAAGGTGATTGAGCGGGTGGTGGCATCCCAGCTTCAGAGGGTTCTGGAGGAAACGGATTATCTGGACCCATTCCAATCTGGCTTCAGGCCGGGGTTCGGGACGGAGACTGCCTTGGTCGCCTTGGTGGATGACCTGCGCCGGGGGATGGACAGGGGAAGTGCGACCCTGTTAGTCCTGCTGGACCTCTCGGCGGCTTTCGACACCATCGACCATGGTGTCCTTCTGGGTCGGCTGGCCGGGTTGGGGCTTGGAGGCACTGTCTTGGAGTGGTTCCGCTCCTTCCTGGCTGACAGATCCCAGAAGGTGGTGCTGGGGGACACTTGTTCGGCACCCCGGCCTCTTAGGTTTGGGGTGCCGCAAGGTTCCATCTTATCCCCCATGCTCTTTAACATCTACATGAAACCGCTGGGAGAGGTCATCCGGGGGTTTGGAGTGGGGTGCCATCAATATGCTGATGACACCCAACTTTATCTCTCCTTTCCCCCTGATTCTGAGGAGGCGGTTGAGGTCCTGGATCGCTGTCTGGAGGCGGTTGGGGGCTGGATGTGGGCGAACAAGCTGAAATTAAATCCGGATAAGACAGAGGTGCTCTTGGTCCGGAAATCCACAGCTCGGGTATTGGACTATCGTCCTGCTCTGAATGGGGTTGCACTTCCTCTGAAGGAGCAGGTTCGCAGCTTGGGGGTTCTCCTGGATCCACAGCTACACCTGGAGTCCCAGGTGGCGGCTGTGGCCAGGGGAGCCTTTGCTCAGCTTCGGCTGATTCGCCAGCTGCGGCCGTACCTGAGCTGTGCGGACCTGGCCACAGTGACCCATGCCCTAGTGACATCTAGATTAGATTATTGCAATGCGCTCTACGTGGGGCTGCCTTTGAAGACGGTCCGGAAACTACAACTAGTTCAGAATGCGGCGGCTCGGGTGGTTGCTGGGGCACGTCGGTTTGACTCTGTCGAGCCACTGCTTCGGCGACTGCACTGGCTGCCGGTTCTGTTCCGGGCCCAATTCAAAGTGCTAGTTTTGACTTTTAAAGCCCTTTATGGCTCGGGTCCAGGGTATTTGAGGGACCGCCTCCTTCCATACAATCCAACCCGTACTCTTAGATCATCTGGAGGGGCCCTTTTGACTGTGCCGCCACCAGGAGAAGTGAGAGGGGTGGCGGCCAGGAAGAAGGCCTTCTCGGTGGTGGCCCCCCAACTTTGGAATACCCTCCCCTTAGAATTGAGAACTGCTCCCTCTCTGTTAACATTCCGGCGGGGGCTGAAGACCTTTTTATTTCAAAAAGCTTTTAATTGTTGACAGGTCTGGCGGGCTGGCTGGTTTATTATATTTTATGATCCACTGGTTTTGTTGCTTTTAAATTGTATTGTTGTTGGTTTTAATTGTTTTATTGTATTGTTTTTTATATTGTTTTTAAAGTGTTTTTAATGTTAGTTTTTATATTTTGTAAAGCCGCCTTGAGCGCCTTTAGGCTAATAAGGCGGGATATAAATCAAATAAATAAATAAATAAATAAATAAATAAATACTCCCCTCTGTACCGGCTATTTAGCCAGTGCCGAGGCGAGGCCCTCCATGTTAGGCCACGGGCCCTACACCATCAACCCAGCTGCCAGTCCCACCTCCTGGTCCTCCCCCCCCCCCAAGCACAGCTGCTGGACACTGTGGCCTCGATGATGTTACTGTGGAGGGCCTTCACTAACAGCCTGGTCCCACTGCAGAGTTTTGATGGGTTGAGGTTCTGAAGCAACATTACTGGAGCCCCCATTTAAGCAGAACCTTGTGGGCTGGGAAGCCAGGAGGGTTGAGGGTGTTGAGGTCCACGGTAGTGGACCGTGTCATCCTTTTGCACCACTGAGTCTGCAGACTCCTTCATGATGGAGTGCCTCGTGATGGAGAACTCCTCCCAGTTGTCCATCATGTGCCTCGCCCTCACAATGAGCTCATGTACCTCCCTAGCAATGGGCTGAGTGTCATACATGAGATAGGAGAGGAACCAGAACATGCAGGCTCACACTATTGTGATGGGAACAATAGTGCGAGGCACCATCTCCCCATTGACATTTAAATACTCAATTGCCATACCAACTAAATTGAGAGACCTTCAGCTGTTACAGCAACTACAGTGAAGAGAAAATGCCTCCTGTGAGGAAAGGTAGACTGTGCCAGATAACTCTTGAGCCAGAGACCTTTCCTTGCACCGAAATTCAGAAGGAAGCAAAGCAATGCCTCCTGTGAGGGAAGCGAGACTGCACACAACTCTCAAGCCAGGACCCTCCCTAACTCTCCTCTCAGTGAACACAGGGATAAGCAAAGCAAGGGTTGGGGATAGCATAAGTTCTCTGGAGAAAGGCTACTCAAAATCCTGGGGTAGCAGAACTTTACTGTTCAGAGTTACACTAAAATGTTACAGAAGGTCTGGTCGAGAGGGTTAAAGCTGCAGTAATTGCCCAAAGATAAGATCCGAAGGTCGCTAGTTTGAAACCACCGGAAGTTTCCATGTGGAGCAGACCTCAAGAATGCGGTTGATTAGTTCTGAGCCATCTCAGCTGCCTGTGAGAGGGGGAGTTGTGCTAGACGGCCAGCTGCTCTTTGGTGAGAGCAAAGAAGCAGATTATCAGCTGGTGGAAGGCAATCATGCAACGAGAAAGAAGGACTGGACAATAAAAGTGTCATCTGTATGTAGTTGTTCTTGAAAGATTAGAACTTTGTTTGTGATTTGTAAAAAACCCTTGCGGTTTAGAAAATGCCTGCCTATGTAAACCACCTTGAATTAAAGTCAAAGGAGCAATCTGATGACCAAGAAAGGCGGTATATAAATACCAAATATTAAAAATACCAAATATTAATATTATATTATTAAAATGACTGCTAATTTTCTGTTCTTTCACTGTTACAAGCCCTTGCCATCCCAACTTAAAAAGAGTTAAGTTGAAAGTTCCGGCCTGGCCTCAGTTGCCATGGAGGCCACAGGCCTCTCTCAGATCCCAATTAAAACAGGTTGAAAGTGCAATCCTAAACTGGAGTTAGGCCTGCATAAGCTAAACCAGCAAAGTTTGGGCAGCACAAGGGCCACCATAAAGCGTTTTTGGACTACTCTCAGAGTCAGGGAGGATGGCTCACGTCTGCGTGCTGGCCTCTGACTCCGACAGTCATCCAAACATCCCTTGTGCTGGCCAAACTTTGCTGGCTTAGTTTATGACAGCCTAACTCAGTTTAGGATTGTGCCCTCAGGCAGTAGCACAGGAGAAAAAATCAGCCAGGTCTAAGTAAGAGGTGTTCAATTTCAGCCTGACTACATTCCAGCCCTATCTCAGCATGTCAAGAATTGAAGCTGGTTGTGGAACTATCCTTATTAAATTTCTTTAAGGTCACTGGTGTATCTGGGGGGGGGGGGAATCAAGGGGGAACATGTGTTCCGGGTGGCAAATCCATACCTCTCTGACTGCTTCCTTTCTTCCCTCCTTTTTTCAAAAAGGGGGCTGGCCCTCAGAATGTCATGCTTATACCAGAATTGCCATGCTATCATCCCATCATTGCAATTACTTCTGTTGGTGGGGGGATTTTTATGCCTGGCCCCAAGGCGGCAGGGCAGCCAAGACCACCAGTGTTTAATATTTTGTCTTTCTTGATGGTACTAATAAAGATATTACTATTTTTGTGACTTGGAGTTTTTCTCTTTTTGCTTCCTAGTCCAAATCATGTATAATTTCATAAACTGACACTCTCTCCTTGCCAGTAGCACCAACTTGGGTGTGGCATGGGGGCAAGTGGTCTTCCCAATATTTTGTGGGTGTGGCTGTGCCATCCTAATATCTCACCCACCCCCCTTGCAAAGAGCAGAGCCAACCACGAGCATGCAGCAGGGCAGGGGGAAATGGCAGGGAGAAACTGCACACTTCTCTAGCTCCCAGAGCTGGGAAGGCATGCTTGTCCCCCCCCCCAACTTGCTGCTGCTCAGGCAGTTGAGCAGACCATCAGTGTCTGCTTTCCTACTTAGTGATTCGCATGACTTACCAGTATAGGTCTGACACCAATGGTCTGCCCAACTGCCTGAGCAGCAGCAAAGGTGGGGGGAAACAAGCATGCCTTCCCTGCTCTGGGAACCAGCAAAGTACATGGCCAAACCCTCCAGCATCATGATGTCATGATATCACAATGTTGGGTATGTCAAGGGCAGTGGTGGGATTCAAATAAACAACCGGTTCAATGTCCTTCAGGGTGTCCTTCAGGGTGTCCTTCAGGGTGGCCGCGGCCTTTCTTCCCTCTCCCAACCTAAAATTAACAACCAGTTCTGCAGAACTGGTGAGAACTGGCTGAATTTCACCACTGGTCAAGGCCTGTGGCTATGCCCCCCCCCACCAACGTTGAACGCAAGTTGGCACCCTCCAAGCTAGCAAGTCCCTGATCATTTTGGTAGCCTTTTTTTGCACTGCTGTAAAATGTATAGTGTTCTTTGTACCTTTTCCCACAATATGGGGAGGAACAGAAAGGTATGCTTAAAGTTGGCAGCAACAGCTGCAGCCCAATCATCTTGTGTGAGGCTTGACCTAGGTGAGGAGTGTCGTTTTAAAGGTAGTTACTTTGCAGCAACTCCCCCCCCCCTTGAAAAGTGCTGCATTAGCAAAGCACTGCAAAGGAAGGTCTGTACTGGACTGCAGCTGCACAGTTCCTGCATGCACACCCCTTTGAATCTTGGCTTCCCTCTTTTGCTTTAGGTAACAAGAGTGTGAAAGAGCAGAACAGGTGGACTGGAATGACAGGAAGAGAAGCAAGACCACAGCCAGCCCCCTTTCCCCTACCCACCTGCCAGTGTCCAAGCTAAGACATCTGCCACCCAAGGTCAAAGGATATAGTGTAGCCCCCCACCATGACAAAACCACATTTAAGTAAGTAAAGAAATAAAATATGTTCTGGTTAATTGGCCATAACTCGGGGTATATATTTTGGTGATATTTTTTCCAAATTTTTTGATTAAAATAGCATATTGCAGTGTTCTACATTCTCAATCTAATTTCTCATTTTTACTAATTTAAAATGCTTTAAAAGGGTACCAGGTAGATGATACAGGTGACATAGTGTCAGCAGATGCAGCCACAGTATTATGTCTAATTGGAAAAGTAGTCTATTTTAATTTCTGGAAAATATCTTAAACAGCAAAATGTGGTGTTTTTTTATTCAGATATTTTAACCACCAAAAGGCAGTTGTTAATGCCCCAAAAGCCACCCTTAGCCATAACATTCGATAGAATATAGATACCCCAGCATGGTTTGTTTCATTGTATTCTGCATTAAATTACCTTTCTAGTGATATATAACATGATGGTATTGTTCATACTTACCAAAGTTTTCACAATTTTGGCCACTAGTGTCAAGCGAAGCTTATTGCCCCTGCACCCCCTTAGCTACACCACTGCCACCCATATTTCTTTTCCGCAACTATTTTACAGAGATGTGGCACTCACCTGGTCCACCTTGGACACTCCAGAGCCACTCATCTTGAACTTCACAAGGTTGTACAGCTCAGTGGGGTGCCCCAGCAATTCCTGTAATTGCTCCATCTTCGTTCAGCCTCACCTGGCGATTTTGTTTTGTTGTTGACAGGGAATATTTATTTCAATGGAGTCTCTCACAGTCACACCTTCCTTCCCCCCTTGGCTCCACCAGTATTCTGCAGGTCACCGTTCCCTATACTGGCTCAACTTGCTGCTGCTGGTTTCCACCCTCTCCCTCCCCTGTCACAACCCAATACAATCCAAGTACATTTTATTTATCCCTTTTCTTTTTCAAAGAAAGTTACAGGTTTTTGCTTCAGCTACCCTGATTTAAAAAATCCTTGCTGGACTTGCTGGTTGACATTTCTTCTGCTATATAAAATGGGCTACAAGGTTGTAAAAAAAAAAAAATGAAAAGCGGTTCCCTTCTATGGATGACTCTTTGACTTATTGATCACCTTTCATGTTGAAAATGCATGGCAAGGCCCCCTTGGCATGTCTGCCCCTCAGAAAAGGGAGATGATCCTGCAGTGCTGAGAGGGCGTGCAGCAGAGGCAAGGCAGCACCCCCCCCCATGGTGCAGGGGACATCAAGGGTGCCTTTGCCATGTACCCCCACTGGAATTTGCTGCTTCAGAGTGGCCTCTGCTGCCCCAATCAAATGTCTCCACTGCTGAGGGAGCAGCCCTTTGGGGCTTGAGCAACCCTGGTAGCTCCCTGTTCCCTGGAGAGATGCAGCAGAGTCAGACTCACAACCCAATCCTGAACTGCTTTGGGCTTCTGTAGGAGCAGCAGTGCAAAAACGGCTACTGCTGCATCCAACTGGAGCCACAGCAGCCATCAGAAGCTCCTCGCGAGGTGACATTTGTCCCTGTCCCCAGGTAAGGGCACTGGCCCCACAATGGGCCTCCTCAAGCCTGCACAGGCTATTTTTGCCATCATAGACGTGAGAACTGTGTCATGCCATGGAGGCCACCACTTGTTGCAACCACCCTCGGGCCCCCTCCCCCACCCTGCCCAGTTCCCCATGGCCTCCCTCTGCCCTAAAAGAGTTCGCCAGCAGCAGTAACGCATACTGGTGGGAGGTTCTGCGTTGGGTCCTTCTGGCGCTGGGGCTGGTGCCTATTGGCGCTGGCCCAGTGCCAGCAGTAAACCCATACTGCTAGCGCTAGAAGTGCTAGTCTGCGAGGAGGGAGCTATTCTTAATTCCAGGAGAAGTTTTTCCCACCTCTCCCCTTACCTACAATGCTTTGGACCCCTTCAAACTCTCCTAAGCCTGTGTTCTGCCTTATTAGACAGCTGCTACTTCTATCTCTTCCCTGTGCCCTTCAGTTTCCTCTCCTTGCTCTGTGAAAACGGCAGTGACACCAAACACCTTGGCACATGACAATACAGGTGTCTACCTTCTGCAGTAGCCATGCCAATGCTTGTCTTCCTTGGAAAATAGTATTTTGTATGCATTCTGTTATTGCAAAATTCAGACTTAAAAAAGTAGGGAAAACCCCTAGGCCCTTCACGTATGACCTAAAACATATCCCAGATGACTATACAGTGGAGGTAACAAATAGATTTAGAGGCTAAGGTTTGGTAGACAGAGTGCCTGAAGAATTTTGGACGGAGGTCTGTAACATTGTACAGGAGGCAGCAACTAGAACCATCCCAAAGAGAAAAAAATGCAAGAAGGCAAAGTGGCTGTCTGAAAAGGTTGAGGAAATAGTTGAGGAAAGAAGGGAAGCAAAAATGTTGGGACTATCTTTTCTTCCTTTTTGTTGGAGTATTGTACCACTGATGTTCAAAGAACAGTAATTCTGCTTTACAGATCTTGGTTTTCTATACTCTATTTGTTTTTGGGCCTCTTTTTTCTCAGATTTTCATACTTTTTTAAAATTTGGTTTGTTTTGAGGTTTTTAGTTTCCCTTTGAGATTATTCTCCCTTCCTACTGGTGGAATATTATGACTTTTACATTTAAAGAGCATTAATTCTGGATTTATTTGGCTTGGTTCTTATTGTGGATAATAGTTTTTTTTTATTTTAACAAACTCTGGATTTAGATGACTTGGCTTTTTTTATCTATTTTGGGGCCTTTTTCCACTAATATTTTTATATAACTTTATTTTTGGTTTGGTTTTGAGCTTTTTTCTTTTTCCTCCCTTTTGGGAGGACTGTTTTCCCTCTTCAAGCTTTACAACCTTTTCCTTTGGTAGATATTATGGGTTTTTCCTTATTCTTTTCTATATAAATTAAGACATTTTAGAAACTTTCTTCAAGTAACAGCAGCCAGCATAGAGACAGCACTGACTACTACAGAACTTAGATTTCCTTTTATAGACATTGGAGGCATAAAAGGAAGCTGAGAAGATATATTTGATGCAACGGAATCTTAAAGCAACATTTGAGAGAAAAGTTCCTACTTTACTGAGACTTGAAATTTTTGGAACATTTGGAAGAGAACTAATGTGGAATAAATCTGTTATTACAAAGTACAATTAATATAGTTTATAATGTATATTAGATAATTTTATAAGGATTTTAGAAGGTTTTAGTAATATTTATGTAACAATTTGTTTGCGCTCATTTGATTGAATTACTAAATATATATTCTGTTGTTAAATAATAGTACAGGAATAAGATGACTTCAAAAATCACTAAGCCAGCTGGGAGAACCTCCCCACATGTTCCTTCTCAATTGGCTACATTACAAGGACGAGATCCACATGGATCAGAAAGAATACAAGAAAGTCGTATTCAGGAAAGGAAATATGATCAAGATATTTTGCAGCAACTTTTGAAAGAGATGTAGGAGATTAAAACTGAATTAAAAGATGTTAAAACTGAACTTAAAGATGTAAAAAAAAACAGGAAATAAGTTCTCCAAAGATATAGAGAAATTAACAGAGGATGTTAGGTCTTTAAATATAGCAATGACTAAAGCTCAAGAGCAAATTGCCAAGACGAAGGCTGATGTAAAAGATATAAAGAAAACTGGAAAACAAACAGAGCAAAAAATGGGACAAATGCAGGAACAGATACAGACATTAGAGAAGGTCAATAGAGAATTAGAAACAGCAGTATTAAAACAAGAATTAGAACAATCTATGTTCATAATTAGAATCCAAAACTACCCAGAACAGAAATCAAAAAATATTAGAACTGAGATGGAAAACTGGTTGGCTACTGAAATGGGAGTGGAACAAGATACTTTAAGCAATAGCATTGATACTGTTTATCAAGTACATACTGGCTTTACGAGATGACATAAATTGCCAAGAGAAATTGTAATTAGGTTTAATATGAGAAGAACCAGAGATAACGGCTTTGGATGGGAAAACATTACAATTGGACAAAAATCTGGTCTGTCTTCTGAGAGAAATTCCTTGGAAAATTCGAAATAGAAGATTGATTTATAAACAGTTTGCAGCAATTTTAAGAAGACGCCAAATTCTATAGATGGATCCTCCCTGAGGGTTTTTTTTAATTTATAAAACGATCAGATTTAACATTACTTCACTGATGAAAGCACAAGACTTCCTAGGTACATATGGCAGAGATTTGGGAGAAGAGAGCTGCATTCTGACAGAAATTAGAGCCCAGATGGAAGAAACATCTAAAAAAATAGTCACACAATCAAAAGGAAAAAAGAAGGAACAGGAATTGCAGAGAGAGAGAAAAGAAGAACAAGAAGAGGAAGAAGAAGAGGAAGAAGATCAGGAAGGAGAAGAGGAGGAACAAGAACAGGAAGATAAAGACGAAGATCAAGAACAGGCAGACGAGGAGGCAGAAGCAGAAGCAGAAGGGAGAGAGACACATGATGTGGGATCATCAGGAGAAGAAATGCAAGGTGCAGAGGCACCTAGAACTCAAAGACTTAGAATCAGGAAAGTGACAACAACGCAAAAAAGAAAGGTAACTAGCAAGACAAACAAAGATGGAGATGCAAACTAAGATTTTATCAGTTAATGTGAAAGGGATGAATTCCCCTCGAAAAAGAAAACAGATTTTTCACCAGTTACAAAAATTGAAATTAGATATTATATGTCTACAGGAGACACAAATAAAAGCAAAAGATGGGAAATATCTAAAGAATTTTAAATTAGGAGAATTATTTTATGCTTCAGATGAAAGGACAAAAAAGAGAGGAGTGGCTACATACATTAAATCAGGCTTGAATCCCAAATTGAAATGGAAATCAAATGATGGAAGAATTTTGATTGTTGAAACTCAAATAAATAATAAAAGAACATTGACTGTTAACATTTATGCTCCAAACAAGTCCGGAGAAAGATTTTTTCCCCAAAATTCATCAAATTCTTACAGAAGATGCCAGTTCAGAGTTGATAATTATGGGTGATTTTAATGTGATACTTGATACAAAAATAGATCTACAACAGGTCGAAAAAGAGGAAAAGGAGGATCGTTACCTATTACTTTTTTAGAGATGGCAGAGGAATTGACTTTAATAGACCCATGGAGAACCCAGAACCCAATTAAGAAACAATTTACATTCTATTCAGACAGACAAAGTTTGGTCAAGAATAGATATGGCCTGGATTTCAGCTACATTGCAAGAAACTGATTTTGAGACTGAAATATTTCCAAATACTTTTGCTGACCATAAAGCCTTGATGATGACTTTAAATAGAAAGAAGATAAGAGGAACATGGAGAATGAATACAAATCATTTACAAGATCAACAATTTGTAAACTATGCAAAAATAGAAATGGAGTGGTTTTTTAAATTGAATATACAGCCAGGAATCAAAATGCAGACTATTTGGGACACAAGTAAAGCTTATTTCAGAGGTCTAGCAATCAGAAATGCAGCCAAGTTGAAAAGGAAAAAAGAAAAAGAAATGCAAGACCTAATGGATAAATTAAAGGAGGAGGAAATAAAAAGTGCAGACAGATCAGATGGAAGAATTTTGCAAAAGATGTTGCAACATGAAATTAAAATAAAACAAACAGAAGAGGTGGAGAGAAAATTGAAATTTGCTAGACAAAATTTCTTTGAGAATGCGAATAAACCAGGAAGATGGTTGGCCTATAAACTGAAGAAGCAGCGGGTCCAGGTACCGGCGCTGGGGAGGCCAGCAGATGTCCTTGCTCTGGTGTTACTAGAGTAGGCCCAAACACATATTATGGCATGCTTGTGACACTCCCTGGCCAGTGCAAGGGATTGCTCTCTAATAAAACCACAGGTTGTCATCAGTGCTTGAATTATGGGGCTGAGGGCCTTCCTAGCTTTTGAGCCCCATCAGGTACTAATTTTAGAGGGTTAGAGGAGGCCATGGTTTGGGTAGTCAAAATTGGAATTTAGGGCATGGAGTTTGTGCACTTAAGTCTCCTCCATTGCCTCTCATAATTGGAATGCAACCTGCATATGAATTTTTAAAGCCATGCCAAACAACAGCAATGTGGCAACAGCGAGCCTAAGATTCCACTACCGAGCCATTGGCCATTGAAAATAGAAACATTTTCATCAGCTTATATTAGAAAAAGAGCCTTGGAGGGGGTCAAGCCAGGTGGGAATTCCTACAACAAAGTACAATAATTGTGATTGCCGTCCTGATCACAAAAGGCAAGGACACACACTGCATAGACACTTGAGTCAATCCAAAGGAATGTGTTCCTGTGAAAACATTGAATACTTTGATCTCAGCCATTTCCCATGGCTTCTATGTTTTAAACTTCAAAAAGAAATCATGAGATATATATTTCAAAGGCCTAAAGTGCTAACATCTTTTTTTTTGGCAGTTTGTAGGAACTGACTTGTAAAGTTGGTCCAAGTATGAAGTTGTATTTGCAGCATCAAATCATTTACTGCATAATACTTTGAGCAATTCTGTGTTTAGTTCCCCCCTTCCTTTTTCTGTCTGGGAGAGGAAAATACCTGCCCAATCATGCCCAGTGACTTTTGTTCTAGGACCAGCACAGTTTGAATGCTTGAAGCTTTAGTAGAGTTTCTGCTAAATGTCCCTTGCGATGGACTTGTAAGGAGTAAGCTGTCTGAAGACTTAGTATAATCTTGCTCTTTTTCTGAACAGAAAGCTGTTATAACAAGTCAAGTCTCCTGTGAACCTCTGTCTAAAATCATTGGATTTATGTTCTGTTTCTGATACTAGTTGGAGAGAAGTTGATGGTTACGCCCGTGCTTAACCGTAAGGGCCTGTTCAACCAATTGTATTTTACCTGCTTTATTGTGAGACCCATGTGGATCTGGGGTGTGTGAAGAGTCTGAAAGATCTTCCATCTCCTCCATTTATATAGAGTTCACCAGAAGGTTGTTAAAATAAAATTTACCCACCTGAGAAAAGAACAGCTATGTGAAATCTCCTTTTAGTTAGTGGTAGGTTTTGTAGATTCTGTAGCAGTTCTATGGAGAGCAGTGTGTTTAATCTTAATGCAGAAAAGTTTTATATTTGACTAGCTGTTTGTGACCCGGCGTTGCCCGGGGGCAGAAAGTATCCCCAGGCTCTATTGGGAGGAGGAATGAGTGTGTTCTGCAGTGCACCCCCACCTCTGGGGGCGTATGGGGGGCCCTACCCCCACAGTATATCTGTCCAGATCGTAAGGAAGGAGTGTACCACGTGTGGTGCACATCGTTCCAGGCGTTCCAGAGTAATGGTGGAACATACACACAAATATGCAAACCTCCCTCAAAAGCATGACATAGTGAGATCCATATATAGACATATAGAACCCGTCCCTGAAATAAAACAGTATTGATGACCTGGAACCCACAATGCACACTATCACTGTGAAATGAATGAGGAAACAGGGACACCATCAACTAAGAGAGCAACATGAAGGTCCCACGTACTGTCTGCAGGTCCTGTGGCAGGAATCCGCCCTGATGTATGAGAAACAGGCAGAGGTGGCCTGTTAGCTCCCTGGACATAGGCCTCTCTCAGATCTGAGTGGCTGCTGGAACTCTCTGGATCCTGCTCTTTCCACCCTGGCCCACTCAGGCAACACTGGCACAGCTGTGTAGTTAACAGTATTGATGACCCGGACCCCAAAATGCACACTATCACTGTGAAAGGAATGAGGAAACAGGGACACCAGCAACTAAGAGAGCAATAGGAAGGTCCCACTTACTGTCTGCAGGTCCTGTGGCAGCATAGGCCTGACGTATGAGAAACAGGCAGAGGTGGCCTGTGAGCTCCCTGGACATAGGCCCCTCTCAGATCCGACTGGCTGCTGGAACTCTGTCGATCCTGCTCTTTCCTCCCTGGCCCACTCAGGCCACGCAGGCGAAGCACCTTAGTTTCAGTTTCTGTTCTGCTCAGTTTCAGCTGAGCTGCTGCAGAATCGTCTGTGACCACAGGGTGGCAGCAGACCTGTAGCCCCATGCAATCCCCTTGGTTCCTGATGATCTGGGCCCCCTCCCCGAAAACCGGGGGGCCGTAGGGGGGTCTGACCCCCGCAGTGATTCCTTCCAGGCTGCAAGGAACGTGTGTGCCAAGTTTCGTGGCCGTGGGTCAAGGGACGGAGATTTGTATAAGGAACATACATACCCGCATACATACACACCCACGTCCATTTTTATATATATAGATTAAGCATGTTCCATGGTAATTCACTGTTGTAGATTTCATAACCCAGCAAATTTTGCACTGAATGAGAGATGGGGGGGGAGGGTAGAGGTCGGGGGAGAGAGAATTTTTTTTCACAGCCTTCAACTATTTATGGTGTGTGAAGATCCATTTTGTTCTGTAAAATGCTCAATTTCTGTTCTTTCGTTTTAGATAATGATAGATTGTGTTCTTTCTTTTTTCACTGACTGCTATTGAGATATACTAAGCTGCTTATTTGCAATGCAGGCTGGTACCTTGAAATATATGTCATCTATAATTTTCCTGAACTATTCCTGGGTAGTGTACCTGCATGATATAATGCTGTACCTGTAGACCGCTGTGAAAAAAAAATTATAGAAGTCGTAGTCCTGCTACTGAGCCCTTTAAGGGTGGTTGCGCCACCTCTGCCGCCATGCTCCAATGAACTGGAAGCTTTGATTAAATGCTGTCTGAAAGCGTTAGCATGTTTTCGGGCAGCAGCAGAGCATCACATGAGGCTCCATTAACATTTAGGTGTGGCAGGGAAGTGGCAGTCTAGTTGGGGGGTGGGGTGGATAATTGCACTGTATTCAGTGGTGCTCACTCCAAGGCAAGTTGTTTAGGATTGCAGCCTTAAAGGATTGCAACCTGAGAGTTGTCATCTAATTCCAACCATTTTCCAAAGTATCAAATGGAGAGGTTGAATATGGTTGAGGAGCTGTTTGCTGTTCTTTGATTTTTTTGAGGTAGATAAGTGTTGAGAGGCGAAGAAAAGCAGCTTAAAGGTGAGGCCTAAAAGTGCCTCAGTTTTTAAGGGAAATCAATCAATCAATCACTAGTATTTATATACCGCTTTTCAACACAAAGTTCACAAAGTGGTTTACAGGCAAATAATAACATTAAAGTTAAATGGCTCCCTGTCCCAAAAGGGCTCACAATCTAAAAGAATGGAGAACACCACCAGCAACAGCCACGAGAAAGACACTGTGCTGGGGTGAAGAGGGACAATTGCTCTCCCCCTGCTAAATATAAGAGGACACCACTTGAAAAAGTGCCTCTTGCCCACTTGGGAAATGGCTTGGGTTTCTTCTGTGGCAGCTTTTCTAAGCACAGATGGTATGTGGGTGGCTTGAGGACAGCTGATATGCTTCCCCCAGTGATGGAAAATGGCAGCTTTGTTAATGTTTTTGATACTCAGCTTGCAAAGTATGGCATAAGTAAACTGATATTGGTGATGGATCAAAATGTTGTTTATCATCTGCTCCTCAACACATACATATGTTAGCTAATGCTGTATTGGTTCATGTATCTCCTGAAATGCTTCCTATGGTAAGAAGTAGAGATTTCAAGGGACATGATTGAGGCGTACAAAACGATGCAGTTGGTAGAGTAGATAGAGGGAATCTCTTTTCCCTCTCATACAATACCAGAACCAGGGGACATCCACTAAAATTGATGTTAGGAGAGTTAGAACAAGCAAAAGAAAATATTTCGTTACCCAGCATGTAATGAGTCTGTGGAACTCCGTGCCACAAGATGTGGTGATGGCATTAGGCCTGGATGCCTTTAAAAGGGGATTGGATACATTTATGGAGGAAAACTCCATTACAGGTTACAAGCTATGATGGGTATGTCCAGTCTGAGATTAGCTGGTTGCTCATCATGAGGGCCGGGTAGGAATTTTTTTCTGTCATCCAAATTGGCCAAGTATGGATGGCAGTTTTTTTGCTTACCCCAGACTGGCGAAGGAGGGATGGGTGTTCAGTAGGTTACATGATTTACATTGTGCAATTGTGCAATGATTTACAAGATGTTCTTATGCTGTTTCTAATTTTCCATCTAGGTTCCACCATGAAACGTTCCACCATGAAGAAGAAGGAAAGTGGAGCTGAAGGACAGAAGAGACGAAAGTTGGAAGCAGAGGAAGCTAAAAAGTCAAGCAAGTACTTCATGCCCTTCTTTGTGAAGCCTGGAACAAGTAATCAGTCAGAGGATCCTACAATGGCTGCAAGCTCATTCGAATCATCAGAAACTGAGGAAGAAGTCAAGTCTGCAGTGATTCAGAGTGAGACTTCCACAGCGGTGGTGCACACGACAGGAGGGGAAGACAGTGATGGTGATCATGAGAGTGAACCTGATGAGACTGAACCAAGTGAACTAGATCGTGCCAAGGAACAAAATGCCATACCAGAAGTGATCTTACAGCATGACATTGGACTTCTGAAGTTCAACAAGGATTCTGGAAAAGCAATTCTGACTGACACACTGAGAGCAGAAATAATACAGTGGGGTTCCCAGTATTTCCAAAACAGTGAGGGGCCCCTCCTACCCACAAAGAAGTGTTCAATGTTTAAAAGTTGGTTTAAGAGAACATTGGGAGATGGTCGTGGTGAGGAAGTGCTTCGCTCATGGCTGGTTTATTCCCCTTCTAAAAGGTCTGCATTTTGTCTCTGTTGTCTTCTCTTTTCCTGATCAGACCCTCAATCCTGACTGGAACAGGAAAGCGGATTCAGCCAGTGGAAATATCCTGACCGGATTGGTCTTCATGAAAATGGCAGGAATCATCGGAATTGCTTCACACAGTGGAAAGAAAGGGAAAGAGCTATGGCTGCAAGCAGAGGACTTATTGACCGGGCACTCCAGTCTCAGATTGAGAAGGAAAGGCAGAGGTGGCGTGACATCCTGACAAGAATCCTTGACTGCATAAAATTCCTTGTGACTCAGAACTTGGCTTTGCGAGGACATAGGGAGTCACTTCAGCTAGATGCTGTCTGCAATGCAGAAAATTTCCGTGGCTTAGTGAAACTGCTGGCTGGGTATGACCCTGTCATGAAAGAACATCTACATTATGTGGACAGTCATCCTGGAGCCACGTCTTATCTTTCACCAACTATCCAGAATGAATTCATCCACATGATGGCATCCACTGTTCACCAGAGTTTACTGAGACGCATTTGTAAAGTCAAGTACTATGGCTTCATGTTTGACACAACTCCTGATCTCGCACACTGTGAGCAGATGCCAGAAGTAGTGAGATATGTGGACATTGATTTTCAGAAGAACACAGTCCATGTTAGGGAGTCCTTCCTTGGTTTCATCCAGATATGTCAGAAGGATGCTGAGAGCCTGGTACAAACCATGTTGAAACAGCTAGAGGAGGATGGAATGGACCTACAAGACTGTTGATCACAGTGCTACGACAATGCTGCTGTGATGGATGGACACAGAAGTGGAGTTAATCAAAGAATCTGTGAAAAAAACCCACTGGCATTGTTCGTGAATTGTGACAATCACTCACTCAATTTGGTGGGCTTACATGCAGCCAAGCAGGATCCAGTGATGGTCGTATTTTTTGGAACCATTGAGAACATCTACCTCTTTTTCTCTCGGTCAACACAGCGCTGGGAGAAACTTCAAAACACCGTGCCTCAGGTTGTGAAGTCACAGTCAGAAACAAGGTGGAGTGCACAGACTGAAGCAGTGAAGCCTATCACCCAGCATGTTGAGGAGATACTTCAACTCCTCTACAAGATGGCATATAATGACAATGAGACCAATGACACTAAAGGTGATGCAATGAATCTGTACAATTGCATGCTTACTTATCGATTCCTGACTCTTCTAGGATTTTGGGACCACATTCTCAGCAGCATTGACCGAGTTCAAAAGAGGTTGCAAGATCCTAAAATGAACTTCCATGTTGCTCTCCAGGATTTGAAATCCCTCAGAGACGTTTTTCATGGCAACAGAGAAGTGCTGGTCAGTGAGTCACTCGAAAGAGGATTTAGTCTTTGTGAAGAGTGGAATGTTGAGGTTGAAAGACGTGTAAGATTCAAGAAAACAATAGCTGGTGAGACATCTAGAGATGCAGGATTAACAGCAAAACAGGAAATGGAAAGAATAATGAAGGAAACATTGGACCGTCTACACAGAGAAATGGATGAAAGATTCACTCGTCTGCACGATACTGACACCAAGTTTGGGTTCCTTCTTGAGACCAAGGAACTGTGTTACAGTGCTGAAATAGTAAACCTGAAGAACAACTGTGAAACTTTTGCTCAATTTTACAGCTCTGATGTTGACGGACAGCAGCTATATGAAGAAATTCTGGATTGCAGAATGCTGATATCAAACCGGGATAACGCAAGAATATTGAATCCTGAAGAGCTTCTTCGGTTCATTGTGGAATATGGAGATGAAAGTGTCTTCCCGAACCTTAGAATTGCGGTTCAAATACTGCTGACCATCGCAGTGTCCATTGCCAGCTGTGAAAGATCCTTCAGCAAATTGAAACTTATACTTTCATGTTTGAGAGCCAGCACGGGTCAAAAGAGACTCTGTGATCTTGCTCTTCTGAGTATAGAAAAAGAAGAATGTGAAAAAACTGACTTCAATGACCTCATTGACCAATTTGCATCAATAAAAGCAAGAAAGGTCACATTATAATTTACAGTAGTGCCACAGTTTCAATTCCCAATCCAAGTTCTGAAAATCCTCTCTTTTCATATATGCCATGTTGTCAAGATCTTGACCTTCGTTATTTCAAGTTAATATTTCAAGTTTGAAGATTGCTTCTCGTGTTCAGAGGTGGTGGTCCATGTTATCAGGTCAGTAACTGACACTGCATCCAACGGTTGGCTAACCTACAGCAAAAGTTTTTTTGTTTTACTTTTAGTCTTCCTGCATGCCTATGGCAATGTGGGTCTGTCTGGGTCCACTTGATGGATCATGACCTGATGCCAGGTGGGTTGTGGAAAGTTGGGAGCAGCCATCTTCAAAGCTACAGACCGTACTTTTGCTAAATTCCTTTTTTGAGTGTTAACTGTTTGAATTTTCAAATGAGGGGTGTGTGTTTTTAAATTTTGTTTTCAGTTCAGTGCTTTTACATCATATTTTGTTCTAATCTTGCTTACTGTCAGGGATGTTTCATGATTGTGCAATTGCTGCAGTCTAAGAATGCGAATTTACATTTCAGGCATGTCATCTGATTATGTGACAATGACAGCACTTCCTCCTTGATGATGTCACTTCCTGCCCAAGCATCACTTTTGGCTATGATGTCACTTCCGGTGGGTCCCAACACAAGAGCCAATCTAAAAAGTGAGTCCCAGTCTCAAAAGTTTGATTGTTAGCAAGTTTTAATGGGGGGGGGGGCGCAGTTTCATTGTTTGCCCTGGGCTCCATTTTGCCTAGATACGCCACTGAATGCACCTGGAGCTCTTTTTCTTCCTCCCTTCCTGCACTGCAAAGGGGAAATAAAGCCACCCCAAGCTGAGCCACGGCCTCTTCAAGAACAGCCAAGGGGAATTACTCTTCACTTCCACCCCCAAGCCTTGGGGCAAATTGAGAAAGAGAGACTAGGGCAAATCACTTTTGGATGTGGGCTGGCAACGTTCCTACCCGCTCCAAGGCACAGTCCTCTAGCAGCAACATTTTAAACTGACTTCTCCTCTGAGACCATGCCCTGTCTGTACCAATCAGTGCAGTAGCTTTTGGGGAAAAAGGAGAAACGCCAACAGGGATAGGAAGGAGGGAGGACTAAGAGAACCAATGCGACACAAGGAAGTAGAGGAGGGCAGGCTCTTACCCATGACTGGCAGATGTTGCCATCAATAGGGAGAGGAGGTGGGAAGAAAGATAAAATATATTTATATAAGATAAAATATAAATATAAGGAATCTAGCAGAGGGATGGCTCTTTAGTGTGACTGGCAGGAGTTCGCACCAATAAAGAACGAGAGAGGGAAGCAGAAGCTGTAGGAAGTGAATGCAGAAGATTGGAAATAAGGGCGCTTTAAGAAGCCAAAGCAACTGGAAAGGCAAGTCTCAGGCAAAGGATTCAAATCTCATCAGAAAAAAATACCCCCTCAGCTGTGCCAGAGCTCAAAACAAGGACAGAAAGGCCAGCCTCAGAATTCAAATTTCCTGCCAAATTTCCTGCTCCCGCCAAATCAGCTGGAGATCAGGAGATTTAAAGGGCCAGCAGCATTTTCCCACCTGAGTCCACTGCCTCTCATCTCGCCTCCTGCGAGGCTAGGAGGAGCATGGACAGAGCAAGCCCTCCTATTAGTTAAGGGGAAATCCCCCTCCCTTCTACACTGCCCTCCATCCCCCCTTCCCCAAGCAGGCTCAAGTGTAGATTCCCTCCTACCCGGTTGTCCCTGCTGTCACCTGGTGTGGATATCACCCGAGTACCACCTGCGGCAGCAGTGATTTTAATTTTTTAAAAGTGGAAAGTGAGGAAGGCCTAAAGAACCTTCTGATGAGGGTGAAAGAGGAAAGTGCCAAAATTGCCCCAGGGGAGGCTGCAGCCTCACGGATGGGCTCCTTGGATCTCTGCAGCCTCCCCTGGGGCAAGGGCTGGGCTGGATACAGCGCAGACCTGCTGGCCTCACTGTTTCAGCACAGTTTAGGATTGCACTCTTAGTTTTTAAATATTGTTTTTACTGTAATTGTAGTTGTTTTTATGTTTAAATTGTTAGCTCCCTTGGTCGCATTCAGTGTGGGAGAAAGGTAGGATAGAAATACAATTATTATTGTTGATAATGATAATCATTATCTATATATAAAAACAGACATGGGTGTGTGTGTATGTCTGTATGTCTGTATGTCTGTATGTTCTGAATAGGCTTCCCCACGCCTTGACCGAGTGCCACGAAACTTGGCACACATGTACCTTGCAGCCTGGCAAAGAACACTGCGGGGGTCAGACCCCCCTACAGCCCCCCGTTTTTTGGGGAGGGGGCCCAGATCGTCAGGAACCAAGGGGATTGCATTGGGCTACAGGTCTTCTGCCACCCTGTGGTCACAAAAGATTCTGCAGGTTCTGGGATACACAGGGACTAACCCAAAGTGAAAGTGAAACTGGTTTGCACTGCCTGTGTGGCAAAGAGTTGCAAATGATCCAGAGAGTTCCAGCACCCAGTCAGATCTGAGAGGGACCTATTTCCAGAGGGCTAATTCAGTGAGTGTGACAATTTCATTACGCTCCTTTGCTTGCTTCTGTCCCTGTATTCCTTCCTTCTCCTAATAGAGGCTGGGGATACTTTGTCCCCCGGGCAACGCCGGGTAACAAAAGGCTAGTCATTAATAATAATGATGATAGTAGAGAAAGATCCAGTTGCCTCTGACCAGGATCTGCAGAAATAAGGAAGGCTGCTGCAATGGGCTGGGCTGCGTGGGGAGTGAAAGGCAACAAGGCCAAAATTTGGAACGTCAGGCATGATACTGCAAGGAATAAACATTTGGGGCAGGAATCACAACATCCGTGATTTGGGGCCGACAAGCTAAAAGTACTAAAAGGGAACTGAGAGCTTATGAATTGGCACTGGGGGCTCTCAGAAGACTGAGAACAGGGGGTGAAGTCTGTAATTTGGAGCAAATAACTTAACGGCTTCGCCCAGTAGAAATTCAAGCTGCACTTTCTCTCTGTCTCTGTGGTATTAGGTACAGGGGTGTTGGGTCAGGGGGATCAAACACTCCTAACAATTTGATGTATTGGCTGGTGGGTCAGAGGGGCCCACGGTTCCTAACAATGCAAACATCTTCACTGTTAGAGGGCAAATTGAGGGCCTGATATGTGCGCTCCTAAGGCACTTCTAGTGCTGCCTGTATGGGCTTACCGCCACTGCAGCGCCAGAAGAACCCAATGCAGAACTGCCCAGCAATCAGCATTACTGTTGCTAGTGAGCTCTTTTAGAGCAGGGGGAGGCCATGGGGAACTGGGCGGGGTGGGGGAGGGGGCGCGAGGGTGGTTGCAACAAGTGGTGGCCTCCATGGCATGACACAGTTCTCACGTCTATGATGGCAAAAATAGCCTGTGCAGGCTTGAGGAGGCCCATTGTGGGGCCAGTGCCCTTACCTGGGGACAGGGACAAATGTCACCTCGCGAGGAGCTTCTGATGGCTGCTGTGGCTCCAGTTGGATGCAGCAGTAGCCGTTTTTGCACTGCTGCTCCTACAGAAGCCCAAAGCAGTTCAGGATTGGGTTGTGAGTCTGACTCTGCTGCATCTCTCCAGGGAACAGGGAGCTACCAGGGTTGCTCAAGCCCCAAAGGGCTGCTCCCTCAGCAGTGGAGACATTTGATTGGGGCAGCAGAGGCCACTCTGAAGCAGCAAATTCCAGTGGGGGTACATGGCAAAGGCACCCTTGATGTCCCCTGCACCATGGGGGGGGTGCTGCCTTGCCTCTGCTGCACGCCCTCTCAGCACTGCAGGATCATCTCCCTTTTCTGAGGGGCAGACATGCCAAGGGGGCCTTGCCATGCATTTTCAACATGAAAGGTGATCAATAAGTCAAAGAGTCATCCATAGAAGGGAACCGCTTTTCATTTTTTTTACAACCTTGTAGCCCGTATTATATAGCAGAAGAAATGTCAGCCAGCAAGTCCAGCAAGCATTTTTTAAATCAGGGTAGCTGAAGCAAAAACCTGTAACATACTTTGAAAAAGAATGTACTTGAGTTGTGTTGGGTTGTGTCCGGGGAGGGAGAGGGTGGAAACCAGCAGCAGCAAGTTGAGCCAGTATAGGGAACGGTGACCTGCAGAATACTGGTGGAGCCAAGGGGGGAAGGAAGGTGTGACTGTGAGAGACTCCATTGAAATAAATATTCCCTGTCAACAACAAAACAAAATCGCCAGGTGAGGCTGAACGAAGATGGAGCAATTACAGGAATTGCTGGGGCACCCCACTGAGCTGTACAACCTTGTGAAGTTCAAGATGAGTGGCTCTGGAGTGTCCAAGGTGGACCAGGTGAGTGCCACATCTCTGTAAAATAGTTGCGGAAAAGAAATATGGGTGGCAGTGGCGTAGCTAAGGGGGTGCAGGGGCAATAAGCTTCGCTTGACACTAGTGGCCAAAATTGTGAAAACTTTGGTAAGTATGAACAATACCATCATGTTATATATCACTAGAAAGGTAATTTAATGCAGAATACAATGAAACAAACCATGCTGGGGTATCTATATTCTGTCAAAGGTTATGGCTAGAGGTGGGTTGTGGGGGTTTTTTGGTTGAAAACCTCTTTTTGGGTGTTAACCACCTTTTTGCGGTTAAAACATCTGTATAAAAACACAAAACCCCGCATTTTGTTGTTTCAGATATTTTCCAGAAATTAAAATAGACTATTTTTTCAATTAGACATAATACTATGGCTGCATCTGCTGAAACTATATCACCAGCAAAAAGCACACTTTTTAAGCATTTAAAATTACTAAAAATGAGAACTTGGATTCAGAATGTAGAATAAAAACACATAACACCACAATTTGCCATTTTTATCAAGAAATTTTGGAAAAAAATATCACAAAAAACTCCTAGTTCTGGCCAATTAACCAAAAAATATTTTATTCCTTAATTAAATTTGGTTTTGTCATGGTGGGGGGCTACAGTATGTTCTTAGACCCTGAGTAGCAAATGCCTTAGCTATGACACTGCCAGGTGGGTCATGGAAGGGGGCTGCTTGCTGGCTTTGGTCTTGCTTCCAATCCGCCTGTTCTGCTCTTACGCACTCTTGTTCCCTAAAGCAAGAGGGAACAAAAGAGGGAAGCCAGGATTCAAAGGGGTGTGCATGCAGGAACTGTGCAGCTGAAGTCCAATACAGACCTTCCTTTGCTTTCCTTTGCTAATGCAGCACTTTTTGGGTGTGTATGTGTGTGTGTTGCTCCAAAGTAACTACCTTTAAAACAACAGCCTTAGTCCTCACTTAGGGCTGCCAACCGTAAGCTCACTTGTCTGAGAGCAAGTGTCATTCAACACAAGATGACATGAACAAGTGTTTATAGGATTGAACTGTGGCTGTCTCTGCCAGCTTTCCCAAGACTCTTCAAGCTGCCATTCCATTCCTCCCCATATTGTGGGAAAGGTACAAAGAACACTGTACATTTTACAGTGGTGCAAAGAAAGGCTACCAAAATGGTCAGGGGCTTTTTAGCTTGGGATAAAGGGGGCAAGGAGAGGGTGTTGGTTTATGAAATTATACATGTTTTGGACTAGGAAGCAGAAAGAGAGAACCTAAAAAAGCCATAATATCATAGTTAGGGTTACCAGAGACAAACTGGGACAGAGTACCTATACTTTTAACCATTGTATAGAAGCGGGATTTTGGGCAGGTGCATCTCATCATGGAAAGGCTTCAAAAGATGCACCCACCCAAATTCCCTCTTCTATTCAATGGTTAAAGGTATAGGCACTCTGTCCCAGTTGTATCTGGTAACCCTAATCATAGTACCACTGAGAAAGAAACGGCGTCTTAAACACTGGTGGTCCTGGCTGCCCTGCCGCACCAGGGCCAGGCATAAAAATACCCCCCCCCCCCCAGAAGTAATTGCAGTGATGTGATGACAGCACGGCAACTACTTCTGGTATAAGCACAATGGTCTGAGGGCCAGCCCCCTTCTTGAAAAAGGGGAGAAGAAAAGAAGCTGTCAAAGAGGTCTGGATTCGCCACCTGGACTACATGTTCCCCTTGATCTCCCCCCCCCCCGGGGGACCCCGGTAATCGTAAGGAAGTTATAGAAGGATGAAGTCCCAGCTTCAGTTCTCAGACAGAATTGGAATTTAGTCAAGCAGCCCAATCCTATTTAGCACTGGTGCAGTGGGGCCCAGTGCTGAGATGGAACATTTGTTCCCTTACACCTATTACTTAGGACTGGCTGACTTTTTCTTCTGTGCTACTGCCTAAGAGAGGCCTGTGGCCTCCATGGCAACTGAGGCCAGGCCGGAACTTCCAACTAAACCCTTTTAAAATCGGGATGGCAAGGGGTCGTAACAGTGAAAGAACAGAAAATTAGCAGTCATTTTAGTGTGACTCTGAACCATAGGCACCAACCTGGGGGGGCTGCGGGGCTTTCAGCATACACGGGATTTTCCCCGTATATGCTCCACCCCCACGGGAAGGCCAGCGCCCATGGCAGCCAGCACCCATGTCAATCAACGGCATGAGCACCCACTCCCGAGACCGGGACGTGCAATCGTGCGTCCCAGGCTCGGGAGACGTGGCTGCCGGATTCACAGCACCTCCCCTGAGCACGGGACACCCGATCAAGGCTGCGGTGTTGTGTCCCGGCTCGCGGGAGGCAGCTGCCGGCTTGACAGCCCCACCCCCGAGCCCGGGATGCCCGATCGCCGCTGCGGTGGGGCGTCCCAAACTCGGGGGAGGCGGGTGTCAAGCCTGCAGACCCCCTCCTGAGCCCAAGATGCGCAGTCACTGTGGTGATAGCGTCTCCCAGGCTCGGGAGATGACAGGGGGCATGGCCACATCAACGTCAGGGGCGTAGCCATGGGCTCCCACGGCTAGAAAGGTAAGTCGGTGCCACTGCTCTTACATAACTTACATAATGTTATGTTACTTACTTAACAGTAAGTTATGCTATCCCCAGCCCTTGCTTTGCTTATCCCTGGGTTCACTGCGAGGAGAGTTAGGGAGGGTCCTGGCTTGAGAGTTGTGTGCAGTCTCGCTCCCCTCACAGGAGGCATTGCTTTGCTTCCTTCTGAATTTCGGTGCAAGGATGGTTAGGAAAGGTCCCTGGCTCAAGAGTTCTCTGGCGCAGTCTACCTTTCCTCACAGGAGGCATTTTCTCTTCACTGTAGTTGCTGTAAGTAACAGCTGAAGGTCTCTCAATTTAGTTTTTTAGCAATTTAGCAATTGAGTATTTAAATGTCAATGGGGAGATGGTGCCTCACACTATTGTCCCCATCACAATAGTGTGAACCTGCATGTTCTGGTTCCTCTCCTATCTCATGTATGACACTCACAGCGCCATCCTATAATGGACTTAGCGCTGCCACATCATTGTTGTGTTGGCGCATAGTCATTAGCACTGACCCGGGGATGCTGAGCAGCACCCCCGCATTGGCACTAATGCTCTGAAGCCAACACTACGAGTAGCATCGGCTTCAGAGCACTGACGGGAAGCCTTCCTCATGCTGACCGAAGCCAGTCGGTGCAAGGGAGGAACCGTCCTGATCTGGGATGGGGATTGGTGGGGGGTGGGTGGGGGGGGAGGGATATGGGTGGGCTCAGGAGGCGGCCGTACGACCGCATCCTAAGCCCATCTGGGAGGCCACGAACCCCTGATTCGGGCCGCACAGTCTCCTCGGATTTGCGCCCGCTATTTAGTGGCACAGGATTATCCTACATCTGGGGCAAAGTCTTCCATCACTTTCATTTGCCCCCCTTCCCTGTATTACTGGATACTTCTTGCCTTCTTCCTACTGACATTCCAATAACACTTACGTGTTTGCCGCAAAGTAAAGTTGCACAAAACTGGGGCAGGGGGGTCTGGCTGGTGGCGGAAGCTGTTGGTGCAAGGAGCTGGCAGCGTGCTTCCTGCTCCACGCACAGGGAGGCTTTCCATGGCCAGCTGCGGCGCCAAGGCCACTGAGTCCCTCTTCAAATGCACCCTGGTGCTGCCTCCCCGGCAAGGATGGAGACCTCTTGCAGCCTCTGCTGGCCTTCCAGGCTTGGTCATTGACTGGCCGGCTGACCAACTGTGCTCTTCCTGCAGGACTCGCTCAGTGACAACCTCCGTGTTTGCTACAAGTACTTGAACGAAACTGGCCGGAGCTTTGCCGTTGTCATCCCGATGCTTGATGAGGAACTGCGGTGAGTGTCTGATTACATGGGGATTACATAGTCAAAGCTATGCGAAAAATTCAGTTTTGCAAGAATGAACTTCTTACTTCAGGATTTGCACTCTAGGGCCCCTTTCTGCAAATTCCTGAAGTAAGCAAGCTCTGTGCTCAGTGAACAGTTTTTTTTAAAAAGATTTTCAGGGGTAAAGGGAGCTTTTTTCAGTCTTTCCATAGAAATTGATTCTCAGCACCATGGATAGTACACCATAGTGCAAAGTAAAAATTATACTTTCAGTCCCATCGGCAGGCAAGCGCGCCAATTTCAGTTCAAGTAAATGAACTTTGACATGGTTCCAAACACATATTTACCGGGGGGGGGGGGTCCTGTAAATATTTCAAAATGCAAAACAAAAAAGTGGTGCGCTAACGTGCCAATGGGAGGGAAAGAAGGCTTCAAACCATGGGTATTGAGCATAAGACTGGCAGACTGGAGATGGCCCATGGAAACTCTTTACCTGGCCCCTGGGATAATGGGGCTTTCCCTGCACTATCACTCAATCAACAAATAGCATATACACAGGCATGCCCCGGTGCCCCCTGATTCTGTATCCACAGTTTCAGTTATCAGTGGATACCCTTAATGCTAAGATTAAGCTATTTAAAAAGACTATTTAAAAAGACAGAGGAATATTGAACAAATCCCTTGTTTTTACCTTGTTGAAGCAAAACCATTGAAGTTCCTCTGTCTTTAAAAAGGCGTCCACAGTATCTGCGGTTTCAGGAATCCACTGTGGGGACCAGAACCAAACCCCAGCTGATACCAAGGCATGCCTGTACCGCTTTTCAACACAAAGTTCACAAAGCAGATTACAGACAAAAAATAATGATAAAATTAAATGGTTCACTGTCCCAAAAGGGCTCACAATCTAAAAAAAAAATGCAGAACACCACCAACAATAGCCCCTATAAAAGACACTGCGCAGGAGTGACAAGGGACAATTATTCTCCCCATGCTAAATATAAGAGGAACATCACGTAAAAAAATGACGCTTGCACTATGCTGCTTCTGCAGAGGCTGATGGGAGGGAGAGACAGAAAACGCCTCAGGAGGCAAGGAAGGCCACTAGGAAGGAAAGGGGCAGATCAAGAAGTTGCGTTCGAGCTCTCACGAGAGCCCGAATGAGCCCCGGACCTATTGCGAGAGCCCCAGCTAGGCTCCGCCCCGGAAGGGGCAGGTCCCGGCCAGCCGGCACAGGGGCTCATAAGGCAGCCGGCCGGCCACGGGAGAGGACGGTCTCTCCTGCACTGCCCGGCTGAAGGGGAGATACGCCTGGGAGGCTGGGCACCTCCCCCCCTCTAGGGCCAGAGCGCCCATACTTAGAACTGGCTGGGGGTGGCCTCCCCAGCCAAAGAGATAGAGCAACCCCTTATGAGGGGTTGAGGGCAAGACCCCGGGAAGGGAGCCAGCCCCTCCAACGTCTGGACCAGCCCGCCCTGAGAGAAAGGGCGGACCAGGAGACCACCACCAGACCCACCGCCGAACACACCTCCACCCATTGCCCAGCAGAGGGAGCCCCCGCAGTCGAGCCTCCACCAGCAGGGAGAGCTGGTGGAGGGGATACCCCAGCAGAACACCAGCCACCCAGGAGGGTAGGAAGGGGATTGCAGCATCGCGGATCTCTGTAAACTATCCAGGGCCCCTGTGCCGTGAACAGGGACCCATGAGTGTCAAATCGCTGTCGGCAATAAACCACTTATATCGAAGCAAGATCCCGCCTCAAGTCTTCTTTTCAAGATGCCGAGAAGCCGTTCGTGAGGAGCACGCCCGCCGCAAGTCAGTCACCCCCAGTAGGACCCCCCGCACCTCGACCATGGAGATACAGGGACCTTGGGTTAAGTCCCAGCCACCCCTGTGGGGCTGCTTGGATCTGCGCCAGTGAAATGGCCAGACCCAGACTCCACCTCCTCCCTGTGCTGGTCTGCCCATGGGGCCTCCATCCATCCACTGCGTTGTGCCTCCCTCCCTTGCCCAACTCTCCCTTTGTGAGACACTCTGGAAATGTAGTCCTGGATTTGGGCAAATGTTTGGTGAAGCTTGTGCTAGTGTTTACTTGCAAGGAGCCCTGCAACCAACTCGTGGGCAGGTAATTTGGGGGGGGGCATGCAGTGAGGACCCTCAGAAGGGCTATTAAGGGAGGAGGGGCCCTGAAAGGACCATGTGGAATTGGGCCGTGCTCCTCCGGCCCTGCCCATATTACCGTCAGTCCTCTTTTCTGCAAAATTCGCTATCTGCGAATTTCCTTATCTGCGAGGGGCAGAATTGCTACTTACCTCACTATCTGTGCCTCTGTCCTTGTTATCCACTATGCAAAGACCTTCAGAAGGCTGCAGGGACCTTCCAGAGGCTGCAGGGACCTTCAGAATGGCACCTACAACGAACACTGACCCCTTTAAAATAGTACTGTTTAAGCGGTCCAGGCTGGTCACAGATGCCATTCTGAAGATCCCTGCAGCCTCTAGAAGGTGTCTGCAGCATTTTGGCACTTCCTGCTGCCCTCTGCTGGTTCCTGAGAGTCTCTGATGGATTCTCCTGATGGCAGATAAGGTACCCCTTCCACCTAACCCCATTGATCCCATAGGGTTCAATGGTTCATTATCTGCAGAGGCGGATCTAAGGGGGGGCAAAGCTCTAAGTGTTGCAAGAAGCCTTACCCTGTCATGTAAATCCCTCCTCTCCCTTGCTGCTGTAGCCAGTAAGCAACGCCAAGATGTTGCTGGTCCCCGTGAGGATTGGCTAGAACAGTGCAGGAGAGGAGTGTTTTCCACTGCAAGGTAAGGCTTCTTGCAAAACTTACAGATTTGCCCTCCCTTAGATCCGCCTCTGATTATCTGCGAATTCATTATCAGCAAGGACTTCCAGGAACCTAACCCTAGCAGATAATGAGGACTGACTGTGTATTCTTTTCTAGATGGTTAGCAAAATGCTTGTCATCCCTGCTGACCTCCAAATAACACATAATATTTCCTTCTCTGAAGCCACGTGATGTGCATCTTCTACTTGGTTCTCCGAGCTCTGGACACAGTTGAGGATGACATGACCATCAGCCTAGAAAGGAAGATCCCCATCTTGCAGAACTTCCACTCCTACCTGTATCAGCCCGACTGGAAATTCACAGACAGCCAAGGAAAGCACAAGCAAGTGCTGGAGGACTTCCCGACAGTGAGTGTTCAGAAACTCAGGTCAAGCCCTCAAGCTGAGTCATGTCTTCACTGGCTAACTGCTGCCTTGTAGAGACAGCAGGCAAAGGGAGACTGCTCCAGCTACTGTGATCCTTTAAAAGCGATGTTGAGAATTGAACCTGGGACCTCCTGCACACAAAGCCTGTGCTCAGCCCTGAGCATCACCCAATCCCCCACCTGTCTTTATCCTGTGGACTTGGTATACTGATGGTCCAGTCAAGATTCCTTCTGCATTCATACTGGAAGTTGATTTCTCAGTTGTATGCTTCTGTTTTGGAGAGTTTCATTTGGCTGGAGGTAGATGGAGGTTTGATTTAATTTCATTTTCCATCCCTCATTCTTGTCAAGGAGGTTATGAACTTTGTGCTTGGCATCATTGGGAGATCAGAATTGTTATAACCTTTCCCATGAATCTGAAAGCTGAAATATGGTACCTAAGTAACTGAAGGCATCCGAAATACACTTGTATTAAGTTTGAAGGAGCTCATCGGTGATACATTTGATGGGGGTTGGTGGTCCTTCTCCACTGTTTCCCCCAGGATTCTTGAAGGAGACAGTGTGCCTTGTTCTTCCATTTCTTTAAAGCAAGGAAATATAGGATGGCCATTGTTATTCTCTGCCACTCAAAGATCAAACAAAAAAGTTTAATCACAATTGTCATGGCAGTGTCAACTGGACAGCTCTGAAATATGCCGTGAAGTTTGGTTTCCCTTTTTGAAAATTGATTTCTGCAAATGTGTTCTTAGAAATGGAGGTTGAAGAGGAAGGTGTTTCTTTGGATATTGTGATTCCTGGACTCTGTTTAGTAGTAGAAAGAGAGACCTTGACCATTGCCTCCCAGTTGTCTAATTCCTCTTTGCTGCACTGGTGCCTGTCTGTTCTTCTTACTATTGGAATCTGTTCCTTAGATCTCTTTGGAGTTCCGGAAACTGGCAAAAGTCTACCAGGACGTGATTGCTGACATTTGTCACAAGGTGGGACACGGACTGGCAGAGTTCTTGGAGAAGAAGGTAGATTCTTTGCAGGACTGGGATAAAGTGAGTGAGCCAGCAAGCCAAGAGAGGCTGGCAGCACAATCCTCTAAAGGAGGTAGCGCTGACGCAACGTCGTCAATTTGGGCCACGCGGTATGCTTGGATCTGCACCTTCTGTATAGCGGGCGCAGATCTGAGTAGCCCATAGGTGCGGCTGGCACCTACCCTGGGGCAAGGGGACGAACGTGCCCTTACCCTGTGGAGGCTCCAGCCTGCTCCCAAGCTGCGCTGGCTATGGCCTGCCTGTTCCTGCGCAGTTTGGATTGGGCTCTGAGATTGAAACTAGTGGACAAAATTGTGAGAGCCTTGGAAAGTATAAATAATGTCGTCATCTCATATATCATTGGAAAGATTTAATGCAAAACGCAAGGAAATAAACCACATTGGAATATCTGTATCCTATTATATTTTAGATGTGTGGTTTGTTTTTGTTGATTGTTGTGTTTAACCAAATACATATATAATTCAAAAAAGGAATATCTGTATCCTATCAAAGGCTATGGCCAATTCAATAGGAAAAGTACTTATTTGATTCATTAATGAATACATTAATGAACAATGAACAAATTAACTAGATTTGATTTCATTGTTAGGGGGGCCTACAAAATATTCTTTGACCCTGGATAGCAGATGTTTTAGTGACTCCCTCAAAGTCAGGACCTCTGGTTGTGCAATCTCACATTTGGCATTCGAATGATACCCATTTTGGAATTGTGAAATATCTGTATATGAGTGTAATCCTAACGTAGAGTTAGGTTACATGTGCATCCTCCTTCCTGACTCCGAGAGTATTCCAAATGCACTTCACAGCACATTTGCAACACTCCTGGGTCTGCATAAATCTCTGGCCTAACGTCAGGTTAGGATTGTGCCCTGTATGGAGTAGTACACCCCTTCCCTGGCACACCACTCACTTAATCACAGCTGTCAGGCAGGTTTGTGTGGGAGAAGCCTGTCCTGAATATCCTTAAGGTGGGTGAATTGTGAAGCTGTTTCTACTACAATGTGAACCTTTTGTACTCCTTTAGTATGGTTACTGTGCCTCTGGTCTGCCGGCGATTGGAATCGTCCAACTCTTGTCTGCATCCAAATTGGAAGATCCAGTTGTTGGCCAAGACATGGAGCTCGTCAAGTCCTTGGGCCTCTTTCTGCAGAAAACCAATACCATTCGGGACTATCTGGAAGACCAACTGGAAGGGAGAGAATTCTGGCCAAAAGAGGTAAAAAGAGGGGTGGTGTGTAGAAGCAAGCCAGGTTCTGAATAAACAGCTATGCAGTTGTGGGGGGGTTTCAAGTAGGATTCTTGAGCATATTTTAAAGCATTGGTGGTCAGTTGGTCAAATGAATTTTTCATTTCCCCAGGAGGAGAGCCAGAGTGGTGAAGGGCTCGTGCATCAGGCAGTGAAAGAGCCAGGATACATCGAGTGTCCCTGGTGGTATCCCAAATACGCTAGAGTAGCTCTGACCCCACAGTGCCCCCCTTTGGCCACCAATAGGCTGCAAGTTTGAGGGGCAACACCTCCCTGTTTAGGGGCTGGGGGGGAACCGAGGACTTGGGGGACTGAGCCTGAAGGGCCTGGGTAAGGCAGCAGAAGGAGGGGGTGGCTAGTGGCAAGCGATCGTCTTCATTGCTGCCACCTTGGAAACCATTTGCTTTGTTTTGTAGAGGCGGTGGCTGTGAACACAGCTGCTGGCCACCCCTTGCTTTGGGGGCTGGGAAGTCTCTGGCAGGACCTCGCGACTAAGGGGAGTGGCTCAGCTCCCGCCAATTTTGAACCCCGCTTTCCCAGCACAGAGTGACAGGGATGGGGAGCATGGGTGGACGGGAAGCTCATGCTGAAAGAGCCTTGGCTTAGAGAAGCCCCGCACCTCTGGGCTCACCTCACACCCAGGAGACTCCTTGCGAGCCGCTCCAGAGACCTGCGGCGTTTCATTTAAACTGCTTCAGCAACCATCGAACAACGTGCATCTCCAGCACTCCTCCAAGTCTCAGGCACCACCATCCAAGGGGCCGGAGAAGGAAGACAGTCAGGGCCTGCCTCAGTGGGAAGCTTTCCTTTGGGAAGGCGGGGACCACCACCATCAATAATAATAATAATAATAATAATAATAATAATCATAATCATAATCATAATCATAATCATAATCATAATCATAATAATAATCATAATAATAAGGCTCCTATGTTCCTGAAGCTGCTAGAGACTGGGGACCCACCCACAGTCCTGCCCCATTCCTGGGACCTGCTCTGCCCCATCACCTTCCTCCTCCTGCCCCTGCCTGCTCTATTTTCCCATACCTCTTGCGTCTTCACAGCAGCCCTGTGAGGTAGCAGCCTACGTAGGGCTGACCTTTAGAACTGCAGGGCAAGGCAGCACGAAGAGGCCTTGCAGGATTCTATCAAGAACTCAGTTTTGTTAAGGCGGTTCCATAATTGGATAGGATCCAAGCCCTCTCTTGTACTGACTTGGAAGGGTTGCTGTGACCGCCCAAAATGAGGCTTCACGACCCCAGTGGGGTCCCGACCCACAGGTTGAAGAACACTGACCTACAGCATACCAATGATTAGAGAAAATGGGAACATGTGACATCTTAATTTGTGAGCATGAAGATGACCTCATACCACAGGTTAGCATTCCTGCCAGGAGGGCTTTCTCTCTATCCAGGTCGCCAGGTAAACTGGGCAAGGCTGCTTGCAAAGGTTTCCCAAAAAAATATTTCAGAAACTTTTCACAACGCACCAAAAATCAGCTCGCAACCCCCAGTTTGGGAAACGCTGGTTTTTCTTTCCTAGGCCTGGGGTGGCAGCTGGGTGAGTGCTGTTATTTGAGAAAAGCACCGACAAACCCTGTTCATAATGGATTATCTGTGGGGAGCGACTGGCAAAGAGGGGAGGCAAGGAAACCTGGCGAATGTGACACTAAGGCACACACTTCAAAGAGTAAGCCCTATTGATTGATTACAGTGGGACTTCTGAGTAGACCTGCACAGAGTCCTGCTAAAAGTTACATTTAGGCAGGTCTAGAAATGAACACATTTCAAAACACTGAATAGGATCTAAAGTGCTGAATCTGGAAGATTTATAGAGCCACTGTGCCACTTGCTGTGGCACAAGGAACCTGTGTGGGGCTTCTGTGCCCTGGCCCTGAACACAGCTATTGCCTCTGCTTCCCCCAAGATTATGAGCCGACATCCTCCTTTCCTTGGCCATGTCAAATTCAGAAATGGGAGAAATGTTGTTTTCACTTCCTCCCCTGCACCTACATGCATATGCACATGCGTGCACATGCATGCTCATCCCCCTGCCCTGACCCACCCTTGCATGCTTGCTCTTGGGTGAGTTTTTTTGCAGAATGTCTGTGTTTTGATGAAGAGAGAGTGGATGGAGCGCATGTGGAGGGGAAGTGTTGGTTACTCTTGGTGTTTCCAGGTATGGAGCAAGTATGCCAAGAAGCTGTCGGATCTGGCCAAATCGGAGAATGCTGACAAGGCCGTTCTATGTATGAATGAGCTCATTGTCAATGCACTGCAACACATTTCTGATGTGTTGACCTTTCTATCTCGTCAGAAGAACCAAAGCGACTTCAACTTCTGGGCTGTTCCACAGGTAAGTCTCGTGGCCTGAAAAATGGTTTCCTATGACTATGTGTGCACAAACGTTTCAGAGCACAATCCTAACCAACTTTCCAGGACTGACATAGCTGTTCCAATGGGACATAGTCTGCTTTTCTGCAGTGGAATAGTCATGACGGAGGCCTCCTCAAGGTAAAGGAATGTTTGCTTCCTTCCCTTGGAGCTGCATTGCCCTTACCCCTTACCCAGAAAAGCAGAATATGCCCCATTGGAAGAGCTACGTCAGTGCTGGAAAGTTGGTTAGGACTGTGCCCTCAATGTATTCAATGGCGTATTTTTGATAGGGAGAAAAACCTACCGTTTGAGTTCATGACTGGGGTAAGATTCCTGGAAACCCCAGCACAGACTGGCTCACCTATGCTGCACCCTACAGCGCAGTCCTAGAGGGGGTGGAGCGCTGACGCAACATTGTTGTGTCGGTGCTAAAGCAACAGGACTGGCGCATCGGCCGAAGGTGGCCGGCACGGGGGATTCTCTGTCCTGTATTGGGACAGGGATTGGTGGGAAGGGGGAGGCGGGAGGTGGGACTTGGGCAGGACCTGGGTGAACAAGGTGGCCGTATGGCCACCTCCTATGCCTGTCAGTGAGGCATATGAGGCTGCGAGGCCTCGATTCAGGCCGTGTGGTCTCCTTGGATCTGTGCCCGCTCTTTAGCGGGCGCAGGAGCACATAGGGGAGGCTGGAGCCTCCTCTACGGTAAGGGAGCGCACACTCCCTTGCCACAGGGAGGCTCCAGCCTCTCCTAAACAGCACCGGATATGGCACTGGCCCGTCGGCCTCGCCAGTCCAGCACTGTTTAGGATTGCGCCCCTAATGATGTTAGGAGGCAGTAGCAGCCCAGCACTGGGCAAGGGAAATTTTGCCCTGGGGTAAGCCCCAGCTAGCCCTTTGAGGTTGCTCTGATCCATGCCTGCAAAAGAGCATGCGCAAGTCCACGTGGCCAGGTGCAGCCTGAATCAGGGCCGCCCAGCCTGGAGATGGGGGTTTGGATACAGCCCAATAGCCATGTCCCGTCTCTACCCACGGGACCCTCCCATTATGCCTCCCGCCAGCCTCTGACACACCACTGGTGCAGCCCTGTCACAGCTGACAGGCGTGGCGGCGCCCGTGAACAAGTGCTGCTGCTTGCACTGGCCTAGTGATCAAATCTGCAGCGCAGGCGCACCTTGCAGCACATTTAATTTGCAACAGTACCGGTCCAGCAAAAAAGGGCTGTGCCTGCGTAACGCCGGGTTAGGATTCTGCCCTGAACCATTGGACCTCTGGTCAATGGAGCTATGGGGAGGTGCCGGTAGGAGACCTGCTTCTAACTTAGCTGCCAGCAGTAGACCCCCTCAGAATCCAGCAGAGACCCTCAAAATGGTGCACACAACTAGTGTGGGACACATTAAGTTGTTTGCGGGAAGCTTCAGAATGCCATCAGAGAGCTTCCTGAATGTCTCGGAGACCGTCAAAATCCCAGTGAGTGCCTGCGAGACCACATGCCGAGAACAATCCCTGAATCAGAAGAGGCAAGTGGCTATTCTACTCCCTGTGGACAAGTGAATCAGCGGATAGAAAATGTGCACTTAGCAAGAACTGACTGTAAAGAACCGGCTCTGTCCTGTATAAGAGTTATGTTTTATAACATATAAAAATTATGCACGGAAGGGATAGAGTCGATAAAGGGATGTTCTTTTCCCTCTCTGAAAACACCAGAACCAGGGGGCATCCACTAAAACTGAGGGTTGGGAGCGTTAAAAGAGATAAAAGGAAGTACTTTTTTACCCAGCGGGTAATTAATCTGTGGAACTCTTTGCCACAGGAGGTGGTGATGTCATCTGGTCTGGATGCCTTTAAGAGGGGATTGAACGGATTTCTAGAGGAAAGATCCATCATGGGCTATAGGCAATGATGGGTTGTGCAACCTCCTTACATTGGTGATGGGCTACTTCAGAGTACCGGGTGCAAGGGAGTGGCAACTGGATCCAAGAATCTTGTTGTCTCACGCCTCCCTGGGGCACCTGGTGGGCCACTGTGAGATACAGGAAGCTGGACTAGATGGGCTTTTGGCCTGATCCAGCAGGGCTGTTCTTATGTTCTTAAGAGCATCATCGAATAACAGCCCAGTCCTAAATCATCTTCTTCATCTTCCCACTGGTACAATAGCATTGCTAAAGGAGGAGCAAAATGGTAATGCAGGTGCTGCAATGTGCTGTTTCAGCAGCCCCTTCCACTTGCTATCGGAGCCATTCCAGGCAGCAGCAGCAACGCATGGACACTTGCTGAACCAAATGGCATCTCCTGTGTATTGCCAGCACTGCCCTTGAATGGCTCTTATGCCGAACGGGAAGAGCCACTTGCACCGTGCATTCTGGTGCCTGCAGTACTTACCATTTTGCCCACCTCTAGCTATATGACTGCACTGGAAGAAGATGGCCTGACTGAGACACCTGCGACAGTGACTTTGCTATCAGGCTGGTACTTCCACTAGTGAATGGGGAAAGGCAGCCAGCATAAACGCTGGTGTGCACATACACACTGGCAGTGAGGACCTTGTGCACCAAAGTAAGTAAAGCAGTGGTGGGGAGACTCAGGGGAACATGCGAAGGGACGGTATTGACCACTATGACTCTGCCAAGATCCTTCACTCCTTTTTGGCCCTGATATGCCTCCTTTCCTCTACAGTGATGTGTGGCAGTTAAAGTGCTAGTGCAGGTCTGAGTTGACCAAGGGGGTCCCATGCAGGAGTGGATGAAGATACATAAATGAAACGTTTACTTACCGCTCCACTGTCACGTGGTCTCTGGCCACCTGCAGAGTGCAGGGGAGGCTATGGTGGCTTTGGGGCACCCTGCAGGCTGTCTTTAGTTCGGATTGGGTCATAGGTGTTCTGCCAGCACAATTGATGGCCCCATCATGTAAGTGGCATATGTACGGAGCACACGACGACGCTATCGGTGCACATAATTGGTGGCGTTGCACAAGAGGAGCCGCTCCCCCACCAGTGCCAGTGGGTTGGTGCTCCTAAAATGGAACTCGGAGCCAAAATGGAACTTGTCCAGCAGGCTTGTCTCTGTGACGGCTTTCTTTCCACCTCTCCCATCCCAGGTTTTGGCCATAGCTACCTTGGCCACCTGCTACAACAACCAGCAAGTCTTCAAGGGTGTGGTGAAGATTCGGAAGGGAGAAGCTGTCACGCTGATGACGGAGGCCACCAACATCCAGGCTGTCAAAGCCATCACGTACCGGTATATGGAAGAGGTAAGGTGGGTGGGAGGATCCCAATAACCCTAGGAATTCTGAAGCTCTGAGTGTTTGCAGAGATAGAGGCCCTTTAGCACAAACCCCATGCGAAAGGTTTCTCGTTTCAACCTCTATTACAAAGCAAAGTTGCTGCAGGAAGGAAAGGAGGTGGTTGTGAGCAGTGGCATAGATAGCCAGGGGGTCGCGTGGCCTTACTGGTGGCCAAAATTGTGAAAGGTGCAGTTTTTAGGAATGATACCATCTTGTTATATACCATTCAATGCCTAATGTCATGCATATAATGAAACAAACCGCAGTTTAAAATCTGCATTCTACCAAAGGTTATGGCACAGCTTCTCACGGAATGTCGACTTCTCTCTCCTCAGATCTATCGGAAGATCCCAAGCACGGACCCTTCCTCGAGCAAAGCAAAACAGATGGTTTCCTCGGTCATGTCGATAAGCAAGCCCAGCAGTGGCTTCGTTTCCCAGACCACTTACATACCCATCTATTTATCTGGTGTTATACTTTTGGTGGCCTTTTGGTGGCAGTATCTGAGATACTGAGCACTGTCTAAAACCAGGGGAGGAATACCAGCATGCTGGTGAGGAGGATGTTGCAGAGTTGTGGCTTAAAGGGGGGGGGCGAGTAGATTTGATTTTTTTTCTTCCCCTTTTGGCGGGATGGGAGAATTCTTTGGAGTCCCAGGGCTCACATATGTGGAGAGCTATTTAGGGTGGGAAGATTTTTCCTAGGAGCCTCTAACACAGTGGTTCTCAAACATTTTAGCACCAGGACCCATTTTTTAGAATGCCTATCTATCTGGGACCCACCAGAAGTGATGGCATGGCCAGAAGTACCATCATTATGACACCCGAACCTGCGCTTTGCTGATAATGCAGTAATAAGTTGGGTTATTTCTCAGCCATTTTCCAATAGCAAAGTGAATCAGAAAGAAAAAAGTCTGTTTACAGACTTGACACAAGCCAAACAACCACACAACCCTTCCCCTTTCCAGCATCCCATATTCCCATATTTTCAATATGGCTGCTCTAGGTGCTTCACAACACACCTGAAATTGACTCGGAACCCACTAGTGTGTACCAACCCACAGTTTAGGATCCACTTCTCTAACAAATACTTTCCACACCGGAGACAGTGTCTCTTTTCTCTTTGAATGTACTGGTACAGACCAGCTTCATTTCTCTACTGCAGACTATTGGAGCTGAATTGTTGCCTTAGGACGTCATGGCTAGAAGGGTAAAGATGCCTCTTGGCTGCTGGTGAATGTTGACAGTAAGAAATACATAAATAAATGGTGTGATGAAGCTGGTCTCTCCGTTATTACCCTTCTTCAGCTGGGGCTGACCTAACATTGGAAATGTTGACTCTGGAGTGCAACTAGATTTGTGGAGGACACTTTTAACAGATTGTCTACAAAATAATATTTTCCCAGAAAGACAGGATTTAGCATGGCTACAGCAGAGAGAGAGAGAGAGAGAGAGAGAGAGAGAGAGAGAGAGAGAGCAGCTGACCCTGACCAGCATCTGCAGAAGTAAGGAAGGCTGCAATGGGGTGGGTTTGGTGTGGAGCAAACAGCATTGAGCCCAATGTTTGGCATGTCAGGCATAACCCACAAGTCTCCAGTGTTAGGGAGCAAACTGAGGGTGCAATCCTAAAGTGAGTTAGGCCGGCATAAACTAAGCCAGCAAGGTTTGGCCCGCACAAGGGCCACTGTAAAATATGTTTGGACCACTCTTGGAGTCAGAGAGGCCAGCACACAGATGTGAGCCATCCTCCCTGACTCCAAAAGTAGACCAAACACACTTTATGGTGGCCCTTGTGCTGGCCAAGTTTTGCTGGTTTAGCTTATGCCGGCCTAACTCCAGTTTAGGATTGCGCTCTGAGTCTGATCCAGCTGAGTCTGTCCAGGAGACAGGGAGCCACAGAGTTTGCTCAATCCCCAGGAGACCCTCTCTAGTGGGGACTTTGAATCCAGTGCAGGGGCCCCTGAGGCAGCAGATTTGAATCACAAATCTCAGCCACGAAGCCATGCCCTGCACCCTGTCCACATACTCATCTCATGTGTATCTCCTGGCCAGCCAGCACTTTGAGTTGGCTGCTGCAAACATTATTCCAGGGAAGAGAAGTGATGGCAAGTCCTTGAACATCCCTCATTCTGTGGTTTGGTTGTTAAAAGCTTCCTTGCTCCCCACTGGCATAGCTAATGAAAGTGTAGCCCAGAGCAGAGGGCAAAATGATGCCCTGGAAGTGACATCACAGCAGAAAGTGACATCACAATTGTTTTCATTTTTTTGTTTTTGGCCTTAACGTTTGATAATATTCTACACTCCAATTTGTTTCATTTCATTCTGCATTGAATACTATAGAACACTAGCTTGTCCTTACCCGGCGTTGCCCGGGTATTTATGTATCCCAAGCTTCTATTAGACAGGAAAAGGAATGAATTCTATCTATAGTGTAAAATCGAAGTAATCAGCATGGGGGTGAGAAGGGGTGAAAAATAAAATGTCCAAAATCATTGACATTACTGTCAAATCCATAGTTTTCGGGGTTGCTAAGCTGATTGGTGACAGTCTCGATGACATTTAAGCCCAAGTGTAGTCGAATAGAACACACCCCTAGGGGTGGGAAGGGGGTGACATGTAAAAATAATCAAAAACGACCGATATTAGTTTCGAATCCATAGTTTTTGGGGTCGCTAAGCTGGAATGCCTGGAGCAATTTACACCAAATGTGGTATACATATGTCTTACACTCTGGAAAGAAATACTGTGGGGGTGAGACACCCCTAGCACCCCTAGGGGTGGGGGTGGGAAGGGGGTGACATGTAAAAGTAGTCAAAAACGGTTTCGATAAGAAGTTTTTATCCCACGGATAACACTCGTTCCGACGGATCTTGCTTTTAATTTTAAGAGATTGCAATTTCCAGTGAGACTTGCATTCTCGATCACGATCAACAAGTCACAGGGGCAGTCTATTAAGTACTGTGGCGTGGATTTGAGATTGCCATGTTTCTCCTACGGACAACTTTATGCCTGCCTTTCAGGTTCTCTCTGACTGGCCTACTGGCTGGCTGTGCTCTTCCTGCAAGACTCACTCAGTGACAACCTCCGTGTTTGCTACAAGTACTTGAACGAGACTGGCCAGAGTTTTGCTGTTGTCATCCCGATGCTTAATGAGGAACTGCGGTTAGTGTCTGATTACATGTGGAAGGGGAGGAAGGGGGTCTGCACTTGAGAGTCGAAGGCATGGGTGAAAGCAAATCCCACTGAGCTGCAGAGAGTTTTGTGCAAGAGGGCAAGGGTTAGCAGAGCAGCAGTGGAATGAATGAATGAATGAATGAATGAATGAATGAATGAATGAATGAA
>JAJKFI010000038.1:267219-333458 GCA_029204185.1 Lerista edwardsae
TTGAATTGTCCACCAGCACCCCAAGATCTCTCTCCTGAGCTGTCACAGACAGCTCAGAACCCATTAGCCTATAGGTGAAGTTTTGGTTTTTTGCCCCAATGTGCATCACTTTACATTTGTCTATGTTGAAACGCATCTGCCATTTGGCTGCCCATTCCCCCAACTTGGAGAGATCCTTCTGGAGCTCTTCACAATCCTTTCTGGTTTTCACCACCCGGAAAAGTTTTGTGTCATCCGCAAACTTGGCCTCCTCGCTGCTTATCCCTGTCTCCAGGTCATTTATGAATAAGTTAAAAAGCACCAGCCCCAAGACAGATCCCTGGGGCACTCCGCTTTTCACCTCTCTCCACTGTGACAATTGCCCATTGACCTCCACTCTCTGTTTCCTGGCCCTCAACCAATTCTGAATCCATAAGAGGACCTGCCCTCTTATTCCCTGACTGTGAAGTTTCTTCAGCAGCCTTTGGTGGGGGACCGTGTCAAACGCCTTCTGAAAATCCAGGTATATGATATCCACAGGTTCACCCACATCCACGTGCATGTTGACCTTTTTGGACCTGGGTAGGCACTATAGGTTTAACACCAGGTAGGTGCTAGAGGAGTAGGACCTTGGTAGGTGCTGGAGGAGAAGCACCAGGCAGATGCTGAATGGACGGATTGCTGGATGAATGAGTGCTGGCTGGACTACCTGCCTGAAGGACTGTCGGACAGACTGATGAACTGGCTGAAAGACTGTCTAAGGTAAGCTCATTGTGGGGAATATTGTGGGGAACAGTTGTATGGCAGCCATGCCCCTGGAGGTGAGCCTCCTGGAGCCACCAAGTGGAGGAGGCAGTTTTGGCTTAGGCAAGCTGACTGCCTATTGTTTGTTGGTGGGGTTTGTTGGTAGGGTATTTTGAGCTAAGCCAGTGATGAGGGCAGTCTGGAGGAGGCTGACCAGCCAGTGATCCCAAACAAAGCTACTGGAAGAGAGGAGGCCCAGTGGGTGACTGAACCCCCTCCCTCTTGCCTATCTCTGAGGCTGTTCTGGAGGGGAAACTAGATAGCCTTGTGTGGGCATTGGGGCCCTTGGGAAGGCCCAGCAGGGAATTTGGCAGAACATGTGCAAGAGTGGGACAGGCAGATTGGAGAGAGAGGAGAAGAAGCAAGTCCCAAGCCAGCAGCTCCCCTTCCCCTGCCTACCCTCATTTCTCTTCCCCAACTACTTTAGGCAGATGTGGCACCTGGTCTACCTTGCATAGACCCAGCCTGATCTTCACAAGGTTGTACAGCTCAATGGGGGGCCCCAGCAATTCCTTTAACAATTCCATCGATGTCCAGTCTCACCTGATGATTTTTTTGATGGGGATATTTATTTCAGTGGGGACCATCACAGTCACAACCTCCTCCTCCAACAGTATTCTGCAAATCACCTTTCCCTATCCTTCCCCACACTTGTGTCTCTTTTCTCCTTCCGTACCCCTAACGTCTTTTTCTTCAAGTTCCCCTCCTTCCTCTTGATTCCTTCCCCACAATGCTCTCATCAGCTCCTCATCCCCCTTTCCCTCTCCCAGCTGATTTTTTAGCTTTTGCCCTCTCCCAGCCTTTCTCTTTCCCTCCCCAGGTGTATACATTGCCCTTCAGATCACTGCCCTGTACTCTTCCACTTCTTGTCTGGGAAACTCTGACTTAAGGCAGTGTCTTCCTCCCTCTTTTACCCAGCTACCCAAGCAGCAGCACCCACCAATCAGCCAGACCCACACCTGTTTCAGTTAGCATAGATAGGGAGCTGGGCCCCTTTGGGGCTGTTGTGACAGCCATGCAGTTCCTCTTGATTGGCACACATACTGTAGGCCCAGGGATGCACAAAAGGTAGGCTTGCCAACTTTCTGAAAGGAGGTGTGGCTCTTTTTGGCAAGGTTTCAGCCTTTGAAATCAAGGGAACCAGCAATGCAATCTGTATGCAAGCAAAGATTGGAATCAGGAAGGCATTTAGAAGTTTAATTACATGATTATCTCTGGATATGTAAATTTACCTGTATATCTGGTCTTTGACTGTAATAAAACTGAACAATGAACATTTAGAAGTGTGTGCGTGTGGCCGTCCATTGCAAAAAATATCTATGCCCGACAGTCACCCCATCCCCTGCCCAGCAACACCCCCAGAGGGAGGAGACGCCTGCCAGGCGGGAGACTGGACCTTTAAGGCTCCCTGGCCAGGCTTGAACAACTGCAGCCGGCCAGGGACTACTCTCAGGGTAGGGAGAGGATCCTGCAAAGGCCAGTCTCAGTCTCACAAGAGCTTGGCCAGCCCACGAGACAAGAAGGGGAGGAGTCTAGGGAGGCTGGGGAGAGGTTCATAAGGAGCCTGGACAGCAGAGGGAGAGGTCACTTTCTGCAACCCTGAGGAGGTGGAGCAAGGAGAGGGATCCCGGGGGCTGGTCACCCTCCTCCCTTTGCCTGGACCTGTAAGGGAGCCCAGGAGGCTCCCTACTGGGGGGAAGAGACCCCGGCCGGCCAAGAGGTGGTGGGTGAGCCTCCGGGGGGGGGCACCCCTCGGGCTGATGACCGCCCCCCCTGAAAAGGAGCTGCCCTTGCTGGCAAGGGAGCACACGCTAACTGGCTACTGGAGATCAGAGCACCCGGGAACCAGAACCCCAGCACCCAGGGGGCTGATGCCCACCCAAGAGAGACCCTCGAGAGCTACATCGGGGCAACCAACTGTCCCAGAAGGGGTAAGCGACCTCCCTGACATGCCCCTGGACCGTGGCCAGGCAGGCGAGGTGGCAGAAGACGGCGGTATTCATGCTAGAAAGGGGGAAGCCCTGTGGGGTCCCCGTGAGGTAACAGGTCCCCAGGAATGTAAAGACTTTAACCAAATTAAATAAATTATGGCAAAGCTATTGGTATCTGGCCAGTGTGTCCCTGTGCCGAGAGGCTATCCAGGCCCGCTGCGTGCAGGCACCCGCACACCCCGCACCCAGTAACCAGGACCACCCCCCGCTCCGGCGGTCACACCGACATAGCAGTGACTCAGAAATGTATTCTCCTCATTGTTATGACAAAGTTCTAGCTCTATAGGAAGTGCAAGAGATCAGTGCCCTGAATTTGCTCATAACACTTGGGTGACCACCTCATACATCAGGTGTAGATTTATAACAAATCAAGACGCTGTTTGAAAATCCACATAAAAAGTGACTTCCCAATTTGAAATCAAGGAATAGAAATTTATTTATTTTTATTTATTTATTTATTTGATTTGTATCCCGCCTTTCCGCCACAAGGCCCTCAAGGCGGCATTTACAAGGTTAAAAACACAGTAAAAACAATTAAAAACAGTATTAAAGACACTAAAAACAATATTAAAAAATGCAACATACAACAAATTAATCCCTAGGATCATAAAATATATAAAAAGAATGCAAAAAAAAAAAAAAAAGCCAGCCAGACACACACCTCCTGCAGTGATGGCGAACCTTTTTGGTTTGCCATGTCAAAAATGCCTAACTTGACTCGGCTGGCGTGTCGCTCCCCACCCCCAACAAAAGAGAAACAATTATTTACATATTTATGTATTAAAAAATATATAGTCCAATAATGTGTGCACTAATTCTTGATGCACAACAAATCAAGAAACAACAAATCATTACAAAAAATGAAATCATTACAAAAACAAACTCGGTTGTTGTTGGGAGTTGGCAAATGCTGGCATGTCACCCGAAACATCGTGGCATGTCACTTTTGACACGTGTGTTATAAGTTCGCCATCACTGCACTAGTTCTTCAATTCTCTCCAGCCACCCTTCTTCCTTTTTCACCATCATCCATCGAACAACCTTCCACAAAGTTCCACTGATTGCACCAGCTGCCTTCTCCTGTTTCTGTTTGCCCCTCAGAGCCAAGTCAGTTGCTGACCATTGTTCAGTACATCCTGGGTTCACAGTGTTCATGTACTTTTGTGGGCTCCCTTGTGTTTCCTCCATACTCTCTGTAAAATTGGATTCTGTTCCTCCTTTGGCTATTCAGCACATGGTGTCTCTACCTTACCACTGGCTGCAGTCAGTCATCGTCATGAAAAGTGAGAGACAGATGATTCAGGGCTTTCATTCTCATGCATTTATATGTGCATTTTATTCATCACTTTTCATTTTCAGAGTATGTTACTGTTATTGTATCAGACGTTGATGAAAAACAAAAAACTTGCTGGCTGACATTTCTTCTGCCATAGAAAGTCGGCTGCAAAAACATGAGAAGCGTCTCCCCTCCATGGATGACTCCTTGATTCAGACATATTGACCACCTTTCATGTTGAAAGGCATGACAGCAGAGGCATGGCGGCGGCAGCCCCCACACTGCAGGGGGCATCATTCCGAGGGTGGCCTTTGCCATTTACCCCCTCTGGGCAGCTGCAGGGGGGCAGACAAGAAGGGGAGAACATTGCACCAGGAGATGATGGCAGCAGAGGGGAGGTCCTTTGTGGAAGATCTTGCCAGCTTCTGGCTTGGCTGGGATCTTCCTTGTGGGGGGGCATGCCTTAAGGTGAGCTGTGCCAGTGGGCTGCCACTAAAGTGGTTGAAGCCAATGAAGGTCCCCTGAGCATGACACTAAGGACAACTGCTTCTCCCTCTGCGCAAGAGAGAGAGAAGGGGAGAGAAGGAGAGGGAAGGGCAGTTGTAGGAGGGAGGATAGAAAATCTCCTAGAACAGTGGCCGGCTCCAGAAGCAATGGGGCCCAATGTGGGGCATTCCCACAGGGAATGGAAATAGTTGGTGGTGACATGATGATTTGGGGCCATTCAGAAGCAGGGGCAGGTGGGAGGGCCCAAGATAAAGCTGCTCTGCTCGCCCCTGACTTACAGCCCATAGAAATACCAGCTGCAGCAGCAGGTGATGTTGGGATATATATACCTTTACCAAGGTTTTGGTATATATCCTTTGTGCTCAAAGAACGGGAAAAGCAGAGTCGTTTTTTAGCATTGCGGAATTTCCCAGAAAATCAAGCACGTCTCTCTCTCACACTCACTCTTGCTGCTAGTCGAGAAAAGAAGCATTCAGCAGGCAGATGGTTACTTTATAACAAATGTTCTTTACTTCTATAATATACTGCTGGCTTAGTTTCAAACTTCACTTTGTTACATATATACATATATTACTGTTTCATTCTATCTTGTATTCAGTAACATCTACTCTCCTGACAGGATTTTACAGAGCTACTTCTACTTGCTCCTTTCACCTACATGTCAGCCTTAGAAAGAAGTCACAACAACCAGTCAACTGTCACTTTTCTACAGTTTAACTGACATAACTGTCATAATGACCACACCCACTTGGGCATTCTAAATCATTGCTGACCAATCAGCTAGAGGTGCTTTCATTACCATATTTACATGTAACATTGCCCCCTCTAAACAGCAGACGGAGTTGCTTATATATATCCAACACCCCCTCTCAACTCCGGATGCTGGTAGTCACATAAAATTTAATTTGCCTCTTATATACTCAAACTTCACTTTTGGTAATGGCTTTGTCATTATGTCTGCTGCCATTTCATTAGTTTCACAATAATCAATTTTAATTATATTTTTCTTTATCAAATCTCACACAAAATGATACTTAATGTCAATGTGCTTGGTTCTTGCATTCATGCTTTCAGATCTTATCAACTTTATACAACTCTGGTTATCTTCTAATAACTGTATTGGTTCTTTATCACTTATACCAATATCACTTAACAATTGTTTTAACCATAAGATTTCCCTGCATGCGTGTGTCGCGGCAACTAGTTCCAATTCTGTCGAAGAAAGAGATACGCTGGATTGCTTTCTACTCCCCCAGCATATTGCTCCATCCCCAAACATAACTAAATATCCACTTGTGGATTTCCTGTCTGTTCTATCTTCTGCCCAATCTGCATCACTGTATACAATCAACTTAGGATCTTTTCTGGCTGGTAATTTAAGTTTCAAATCTATAGTTCCTTTCAAATATCTTATAACTCTTTTTACACCAAGCCAGTCCCATTCAGTAGGATTATTTGTCTTTCTGCTTAATATTCCTACAGCATTAGCAATATCAGGTCTTGTGGTATTAGCTAAATATAATAATTTTCCCACTGCTTCTCTATACCTGATGTTGTCTGTTAAAGGTTTACTTTCTTGTGTTTGTTTCATAAAATTTACTTCCATTGGTGTTGCTTTAGTTTTAGCATCTTTCAATCCTATTGATTCTATTAAGTTTTCAATTTTAGTGTTCTGACTTAACATAAAACTACCATCACTTTGTCTATCAACTTTCATCCCCAAATAATAATTTACATTTCCCAATTCTTTGACCTCTACTTCCTGACTTAAATGTTGTACAAACACCTTATAATCTTGTTCACGTTCATAAAAACATAATACATCATCCACATAAATCACTACATATATACATTTTCCATCTACAGTTTTTATATACAAGCATTGGTCTCCTGTGCCTTGATTGAAGTGTTGTCTCATCAGAATCAGGTGCATCTTCTCTTTCTACGCTTTTTCTTTGTTTTGAATACCTTTTTACAGCCAATTGCATTCTTTCCTGTTGGCAATTGTGTTAAAGTCCATGTGTTATTTTTATGCAATGTGTCCATTTCCTCTTGTGCAGCTTTTCTCCACTTACTTGACTCTTCTGCATCCATCGCCTCCACCTCCTTCCAGGATTGTGGTTCACTTTCAGACGATGTTTCTGCCAAATAAGTCATTTCATACCTTTTAGGTGGTTTGCCTTTATTGCTTCTAGATGATCGCCTGGGTTCTGCTGAAACCTGGTCTGCTGTACTAGCGACTTCCAGTTCCGGCATTTCCTCTTCATCATCTGGTTCCGCTGCTCTGTTCATTTCAGGCTCTGTTGGTATACTTATTTGATAAGTTGGCAAATAAGTTAATTCTGTATCTGTTTCTGACATGTCATTCATAAAAGTTACTTGTTTTTCACTTTTATCATTTTCTGCAAAGTATAGTCCATGTCTCACTGTTACTTTTCCTGTCTTTGGATCCATTACTTTGTATCCTTTTATTCCAGGAGCGTATCCAACAAAAATGCCTTCTTCTGCTCTGACATTTAATTTGGACCTTTTCTCTTTTGGTATGAATGTGTAAACTTTGCATCCAAATACTTTTATGTGTTGCATGCTTGGTTTTCTATTGTGCCACAGCTCAAAAGGTGTTTTATTTTGTGATGTACCTTTTGTTATTAATCTATTTTGCAAATAATTAGCTGTAGTAATAGCCAAGTCCCAAAACTTATTATTTAACTTTGCTTCTGTTAACATACATCTTGTCATGTTCAACAAACTTCTATTCTTTCGTTCTGCAGTGCCATTCTGTTGTGGAGTATATGGTACACTTGTTCTATGCAAGATTCCTTTACTTTCTAATAAAGTCTTTATAAGTTGTGATGTGTACTCAGCACCGTTGTCAGTTTGCAAAATTTCTGGATTTCTTCCAAATTTATTATTCACTTCAGCAATATATTTCTCCAGCATTCTATGTACTTCTCCTTTTTCTCTTAAAAGATAAATTACTGTATACCTTGAATAATCATCAATCATAGTTAGTACATATTTATATTGCTTCACTGAAGTGATTGGCATTGGACCCATTAAGTCAGTATGAACAATTTCCAGAACTCTAGTCGTGCATTGTTCATTCCTTTTTGGAAATGTTGGACTTACTGCTTTTGCCAAAATACAACATTCACATTTGTCTGGATGATTGCCACATAGTTTTACTTTGAAATTTCTTATCATGTCTTTTTGTTTCATTTCTAGAATTGCTTCTGTGTTTCTATGTCCTAGTCTTCTATGCCATAGCTCTAAGCATTCTGAATTACATCTTGGTTTAACACAGTTTATTTGTTCTTCTTCTTGTTGCTCAATATCTAAAACATAAACTCCATTCTTTTCAAATGCTTGTGCTACTAGTTTACCTTTATCAGTAATGTAACATTTGTTTTTCTTAAATTTGACAATAAGACCTTTCTTATTCAAAGATGATACACTTAACATGTTGCCATTTATTTCAGGTGAGTATAATACATCTTGTATTGTGGTTTCAAATATTTATTCACCTGCTATGCAATCAAATTTCACTTTTCCTTTCCCAAGAATTTGACTATCTTTTCCATCAGCCACTATTATTCTTCCTCCTATATTTTCATCTATTTCTTGAAAAAATTCTTTATTTGAGCATGTGTGTGCTGAACACCCTGAATCTATGATCCAAGTTTTGTTTCCTATATTCTTTCCTTTAAAGCAGCAGTAGTAATTGCTTTTCTGCTTTGATTTGTTTTTAAACCATTTTTCATTTCTTTTCTTTTCCTGATATCTTTTCTCTTTATTATCAGTTACACTTGAATTTAAATCTCTTTTTGCCTGTTTATCATAGCAGTTTTTAGCTTTATGACCAGATTTTCCACATCTGAAACATATTATTTCTCTTCTATTCACTTTGCTTTCTGTTTTATAATTTGAACTTGTTTCTAAGTTATCTTGACTTCTATGAGGACTGCACTCTGATCTTAATTCCTTTAAGATGTTTTTATATACTTTGTTTTCTTTTGCTTCTACAGCTGTTTTAAAATTCCCGAACACTGTTTCACTTAGACATCCAACAAGATAGGATAATTTTTGGTAATCTGTAAGGATCATTCCAGTTATGGCTAGATCATTGAAAATTTGAGTCATTCTACTACAATATTTATCACAATCTTGTTTTTGTTCTAGTCTTAATTGACACAGTTCATTTATCAGATAAAACTGGTCTTTCATCCCTGTTTTAGCGTACGTTTCTGTCAGTATGCCTAGCATTTGTGTGGCGCTTTCAGTTTCTCTTACGTAGGGTAGCTGTAGATCTGTCAAACATCTCAGAATTAAACATCTTGCTTTTGCATCAGCTGCATCCCATTTACTTATCTCTGCTTCTCCAGTACTTGGTCTTGGTTTCTCCAAAGCTACTGAGGCTCCATACATTTGAATTTCTGTTTTAATTCTATATAGCCAGTCTTGAAAATTTCTAGGATTTAATCTTATTCCTTGTTGTGAAGCTAAACTTCCTATATCTGTCACTCCTGCCATTATTTTCTCTTAGCAAGCAAGTTCTTCACTTTTTCAAACTTTTGTGAGGAGAAAAATTTTTCTTTCTTTCTTCTTTTTCTTTTTAAATTATTTATTCTGGTCTAAATATTTATCTTACTCTGGCCTGGGCTTTATCCTTCTCTGGGCCCGTAACCTGTTGGGATATATATACCTTTACCAAGGTTTTGGTATATATCCTTTGTGCTCAAAGAACGGGAAAAGCAGAGTCGTTTTTTAGCATTGCGGAATTTCCCAGAAAATCAAGCACGTCTCTCTCTCACACTCACTCTTGCTGCTAGTCGAGAAAAGAAGCATTCAGCAGGCAGATGGTTACTTTATAACAAATGTTCTTTACTTCTATAATATACTGCTGGCTTAGTTTCAAACTTCACTTTGTTACATATATACATATATTACTGTTTCATTCTATCTTGTATTCAGTAACATCTACTCTCCTGACAGGATTTTACAGAGCTACTTCTACTTGCTCCTTTCACCTACATGTCAGCCTTAGAAAGAAGTCACAACAACCAGTCAACTGTCACTTTTCTACAGTTTAACTGACATAACTGTCATAATGACCACACCCACTTGGGCATTCTAAATCATTGCTGACCAATCAGCTAGAGGTGCTTTCATTACCATATTTACATGTAACATTGCCCCCTCTAAACAGCAGATGGAGTTGCTTATATATATCCAACAGGTGATATGCTCACTGTGCTGGTGTGGGGCCCCAAAAGTGCGGGGTCCAATGTGACAACATTGGTCACATTGGCTTAAGGCAGGCCCTGCCCCTGCCCCATATTGTCACTATTGAAAAACAGGCTGGGCCGTGAGAAACGTCTACAATTGTTATTCTGTATTGTACTCACTGTGCTGTAGGAGCGAGAGGGTAAGCTGCTCTTGCTTAAATTATCGTGTTTAGTTCTGCAGGATAAGGCTGAAACAAGAGACTCTTGGGGCATGGCAACCATAGAAAGAAGAGTGAAGCAATGTTTTTCCAGAAGAATTTGGACTGCAGCACACACAACCCCCATACCTGAGCAGCTTTTGTTTACACAGACTCTTGAGATACAGTTGGGGCCTGAGACACCTCCCCAAACAGGGAGCAATTTTTCTCAACCAATGGTACTTGTCTCACTCCCAGAGGACATGTCACAAGACGTCATGATGTCAGACGTCATGACACCACTTGAGGGGTGGGGTGCTGCCTCAATGGCTGGGGGGATTTTGACTGAGCCGTGGCTGTAGGTGCCCAGGCAGCAGGCGCACCCTTTGTTTCCTGACTTCTGAAGCCAGAGGAGCGTGTGGGCTCCAGAAGCCTTGGCTAGAGTGAAATTGCCCAAGCCATGACTGGCCGTGCAACCCAAGCATCAATGTAGCATCGATGTAAGGGCATTGTGTCGATCCTATGTCATTAGTGCCAATGCAAGGGCCCTGAGTGGCACCTCTGTGTTGGCGCTAACGCACTGAGACTGGCAAAGCCAGCTGGCACAGAGAAGGAACCATGCCGGAGGGAGGGAGAGGGCAGGGGAGAATGTTTCTGGGTGAGCTTTGGGTGGGCTGACAGGACAGCCAGCCTGGGGGGCGGGTGGGCTCTGGATTCGGCCTTATGATCAGATTGTGAACCTGTTCCCCAGGCTGTGCAGCCCTGTTTAGCAGGCACAGATCCAAGGAGTCCATAGGGGAGACTGGCACCTCCTCACAGGCAAGGGCACGAAATGCCCTTGCGCTGGGGAAGCGCCAGCCTCCCATATATTGTGCTGGATATGGCACAGGCCTGCAGGCCTCGCCATTCCAGCACAGTATAGGTTTGCGCTCTAAGAGAGAGCATGCATGCCAATTGCTTCCCCAATCAAGGAGGCAATTGGAGAGCACATGCTTGAGCGCCCCCCCCCCCCAAAAAAGGCACCCATGGCAGGTGCATACACCTCTGCTCACGGAAATTTCCAGTGATCTCGAACTTGTGACTTTCGGATGGGCTCTGCCCTCTGGACCAGGATAAATCTCCTTCTAATAATAATAATTCTCATCATCACTATCATCATCCTCAGCTTTTTATTATTACAAACCTGTCATGGACACCCCCTTGCTGTGGGTAGGGGCTTGTGTACTCCAGTGACATGGAGAGCTGTACTGCTGGTAGTGTATTCTACAAGAAGGGTCACCCAAACCAGACAGGTCTAACCAAATAAATAGCCCCATACCCCACCGAATCCCCATCAATCCTCTGGAGGGCCGAAGGCTACCAGCCAGGCCCTGGATGGCACCAGTTCTAGAGATCCCCAGTGGCTACCAGGGTCCAGAGGTCACCTGACCGATCCAGGCCCTACGCACCTGCCCTCTGCCAGGGTAAACCAGGGGGTACTGGGGAGGTACTAGGACAGACCGTCATCTGTTATGTTGAAGCATTTTCAGGGCAGAGTGAGGATATGCGCCAATGAATGTGAGGAGTGAGGATACGCGCCATTCACCAAATTCAACCGATTGCGCAAGTTGAAAGCAGCTCCCTTATTTGTTCCTGCGACCGAACAAAAGCCCTGCCTGGAGTGGCCCTACCAGCAACACTACCGTCTTTCAGACGTACTTGGCTGCAGAGGGAGGGGGCGGGAAGGGCCAGATGGACATCACAGGGCTAGAACTGAAGAATCATCAGTGCAAAATGTAGATTGTGCAAAGAAACTGAAGAAATATTCAATCATATACTCTGTTCCTGCAAGAAGACCACAAAAACGGATTATAAGCTTAGTCATAGCACAGTGTATGCTCAAATGATCCATTGGAATTTATGCAGAAACTATAGCATCAAAACATTTAGTAAATGGTGGAAGCATAAACCAGAAACAGTAATAGAAAATGAGAAAGGCGAGATCTTGTGGGATTTTCGCATACAGAAAGTTTTGGCGTACAACACACCAGACAGCACAATAATAGAAAAAAATTAAGTGATTATCATCGATATAGCAATACCTGGTGATAGCAGAATTGATGAAAAAGAACAAGAAAAAATCAGTAAATATCAGGATCTAAAAACTGAAACTCAGAGCAAGACTATGGCACAAGCCAGCAGTAGTCACCCCAGTGGTGACTGGCGCACAGGGTGCAGTTTGAACACCTGAACACTGACAAAATTATACCATCTGCCAAATCCAGCTGCCCAAAAACTGCCCTGCTTCGTTCAGCACATATTCTTTGCAAATATATTATGACATCTCCAGACTAGTGATGAACAGCAGAATACGCAACACCCGTTCTTGTTTCCGTGCAGCATGTTTCACTGCCTCTTTGCAAAGGCAACAGATGGAATTACCTGAAAAAATGGCACCAGAGTTTGTGGCAATTAACAACCCTATCCTATTCCCCATTATGCTGCCAGAACGTGCATTCCAGCATTCCGGAACATGCTTTCCTGCTGTCACAAACGCACTACGCAAGAGCGTGCAGCCTGGTCACTGCGGGAAGTGGTGAGCAGGCATGACCTCTTGACGGTGGGCTAGGGGCGCATGTGGCCACAGATGAGGACGTGCAGGGGGCAGGAGGGGCAGGGAGGAGTGGGCAAAAGAGGAAGTAAAGCGACTAGAGTGATGGGAAGGTGGAGCCGGTCCAGGAAGGGTTGAGGATCAGCAGCAGTAGCAGCACCTGCCAAATACTCATCCCTCCCTAAACTTGATCTGCCTTCGCAGGTCCACTTGGGCTTGTGCTAGCAATATCACTGGTGCAGGCCAACATAGACCTAGTGGCCTGCCAAGGGCTTACATTTCCCTTTACCCCAAGGACCCTAATCTGTCTGCGGCTACCAATGCTGTATCCCAAGCCCACTCCCAGTTCTCAAGAGCCCTACATAGGCTGCTCTGATTTGCACCAGATCCAAGTAGCCGCTTGGGGCAAGCGAGTGTTTTACACAAGGTAAGGGGAAATATATCCCCTTTTCCTGAACTGACCTGCAGCAATCTCCCATCCTGCGTAGGATACAGCACAGGCCACTGTGGCTGGCTATAGTGGCACGAGTTGGGATTGTGCCCTAAGTGGCTGGAAGAACCTTGAGCTAGATACTGCTTCTTGACCTGGCCTATCTTGTCAGGTGAGTGTGAGGATGAGAAGGCTATTGTCAGTTAGGGAAAGGACATTTGTATACAGGATGTTTAAACACATAACAGGCTACTTTAGAATGTCAGATGCAGGGCAGTGGCAGCGAGATACAAGTATCTGGTTGTCTTAGGTCCCTGAGGCACCTGGTGGGCCACTTTGAAATACAGGACGCTGGACTAGATGGGCCCTTGGCCTGATCCAGCAAGTCTTTTCTTATGTTCTTATGGAAGCCATCCTAACAGAAGTGGGCCTCTTATTTGTTAGTCAGAAAACCAGCTGATGCTACAATTACCCTGAGAAACCTACTCACATGTAGACATCCACATCCTGCATTTTTGCAAAATGAGATTGCAAAACAATGCAAGTGTTTTGATCAGCCATGGGTCCAATCCAAATGGAAGGGAGTTGGCTTTTCTCCAAATAAGGTCGTTCATAAAGGCAGGCTGAAACCTTATTCACACTTTCCTGAGACTAAACACTGAAGACAATGAGACTTACGTCTACGAATAGTAGTACTCGCAGTCGTATCTGTGAATCCACCCATTGCATGGTTGTTATAGAAGAATTGTGTAAATTAGGAATCCTTCCTCATTTCTATCAGCTCATTCTATAAAAAAAAAAACCTACATTGTTTTGTTTTGGCATGTCCCAAACCTTAATTGCAACTGTCGTCCAGATTTATGTCTGAACCAAGCGTCAGTCAAGCACTATGTCAATCCCGCAGCATAGTCTGATCACTTGGGACTGCTTAGCTGACTACTGTCAAAAGGTGAAGGGGTGTCTACCCCATCTCAGGTGCAGATGTGATGCCACCCCCACGCCACCTGCCTTTGGCCTGGTATGTAGCTCCCCCCCCCACACCACTCGATTTGTCTACCACTAGGTCTGTGGATGTAACATGAATTGATCGACTGCTCCTTGCCCAATGAAGGGCCTTAATTCAGACTAAGTTGTCTAAGTTCGCCATAGCTTTCCTCCCAAGAAGTAAACGTCTTTTAATTTCATGGCTGCAGTCACCATCTGCGGTGATCTTGGAGCCCAGGAAAATAAAATCTGTCACTGCTTCCATTTCTTCCCCTTCTATTTGCCAGGAAGTGATGGGAGTGGTGGCCATGATCTTAGTTTTTTTAATGTTGAGCTTCAAGCCAATTTTGGCACTTTCCTCTTTCACCTTCATCAGAAGGTTCTTTAGGTCTTCCTCACTTTCTATTCTGCCATTAGAGTGGTGTCGTCTGCATATCTGAGGTTGTTGATATTTCTCCCAGCAATCTTGATTCCAGCTTGTGAATCATCCAGCCCTGCCTTCCTCATGATGTACTCTGCATATAAGTTAAATAAGCAGGGTGACAGTATACAGCCTTGTCGTACTCCTTTCCCAATTTGAAACCAGTCGGTTGTTCCATGTCCAGTTCTAACTGTGGCTTCCTGACCTGCATACAGGTTCCTCAGAAGACAGATCAGGTGGTCTGGTACTCCCATCTCTTCCAGAACTTGCCACAGTTTGTTGTGATCCACACAATCAAAGGCTTTAGCATAGTCAATGAAGCAGAGATAGATGTTTTTCTGGAACTCTCTTGCTTTCTCCATGATCCAGTGAATATTGGCAATTTGATCTCTAGTTCCTCTGCCTCTTCAGAAACCAGCTTGTACATCTGGTAGTTCTCGATTCACATACTGCTGAAGCCTAGCCTGTAGGATTTTGAGCATCACCTTGCTAGCATGTGAAATGAGTGCAATGGTGCAGTAGTTCGAACAATCTTTAGCATTGCCCTTCTTTGGGATTGGAATGTAATTTAATTTACTTTAATTAAAGTACTTTAATTTACTACGTTTGTGTACCTTAATTACTTGGGAATTAAGTACTTAATTACTTAATTACTTGCTCATGTCATGGGTGTGTCTGCCATAGGTTATGCCAGGGTACAGCTCAGGGGTGCAGTAAGCAATTGTCACTTGCTCATTGAGCTCTGCCCTCTCCAACAACCATTTTGCCTCTGGCTTTGGTAGTGCCCCTGGGATTCTGGTGCACAACACAGGAGATCCCTGTGCACAACACAAGATTCTAGTGCACAACACAAACCTGAAGTGCGCCCACACTTGGTTTAGAAGTTGTCAAACTATGCATTGTGACAAAAGTGCATTACAATTCACACTTGTAGTTTCTCATATGCTCTCTTCTTCTTCTTCTTCTTCTTCTTCTTCTTCTTCTTCTTCTTCTTCTTCTTCTTCTTCTTCCCATTGAAACCAGACACTAGAGCTATCGATACCCTCTTCTAGTCATCCTGCAGATGTATTTCAAAATCTAAATGAAATCCATTGTTCTGTAGTGAGTGGAAAGGAAGCCTCCATAACTATAATTCTTCGGAGACAATGAATTATCCCAGGACTCCTGGGTGAAAGTCGTGAGACTGCTCGTGCTTAGCTGATCTGAAGCATGTGGGGGTGGGGGTGAAGAGGAAAGCAGCAAATGGCAAGTCTGGGTGTGATCTGAGGAGCAAAGGTGGCTGGGGAAGCAGCTGCAGAAAAGGACACACTGGTCTATTTCTAGGCTACCTGCATACATGCCCTGACTGTGTGTCCCCAATACTGTATATTTTAGACAGCGTGTGATAACTCAGGCATTGGACTATCCTCCAGCTCTGAATGGGGTTGCACCCCATCTGAAGGAGCAGGTCCACAGAAAGGGGGTTCTCCTGGATCCGCAGTTAGATCCTAGACTTCCAGGTGGCAGCTGTGGGGGGCCTTTGCTCTGCTCCGGCTGATTCGAAGCTGTGACCATACCTGGGTCTCTCAGGCCCATGCCCCAGAGACAGCCAGATTGGACTATTGCAATACACGCTACATGGGGCTGCCTCTGAAGACAGTCTGGAAACTGCAGGAAGAGCCCGGCAGCTGCCTGTGCTGTTGGCAAGTCAGTTCAACTCAGTCAGGCTGATGCTTCAGGGGTTAGACCGGCTGCCGGTTCACTTCTGGGCCCAATTCAAAGCGCTAGTTTTGACTTTTGAAGCCTTATATGGTTCGGGACCAGGGCGTTTGCGGGAGTGCCTCCTTCCATATGATGCTACTCGTACTCTCAGGGCATCAGAGCGGGCCCTTCTGACTGTGCTGCCCCCAGGTGAGATGAGGGCAATGGAGGACCAAAATAGGGCCTTCTCAGTAGTGGCTCCTTGGTGGTGCAATTCCCTCCCCTTGGAATTAAGAACAGCTCCCTCTCTGGCAGACTTTCAGCGGGGTCTTAAGACTTCTTTAAATTCAAGGAGGCGTTTAATTTTTGACATGATGAGCTGGCAGTGTTCATGACTGTAATTCAGGGGGCAGTCCTGGGGGTTCAACCAACCCAGGAGCAACCCCCCTCGGCCCCTGCCCTGGACATAATTGCGGTGACATCTTCATTGAAGACAGCTTCTTCAAAACAAAAAACAAAAAAACACGCAGTCCTTGGTGGGCGGGCAGGCTGGCTGTAGGAGCGACTTTAGCGGCCAGCTTTGTCCATGCGGGAATAGGGAGGGAGCAGCTGCATGCAAGTGCTTGCCTTCCCACCAGGCCTCTGGGCTCTGGGCCTGCCAAGTCTGGGGCTGCTGAGGAAATGGCTCCCGGCCAGTGCACAAAAAGGTTAGATTGACTGGATGCGGCATCCCTGTAGAATTAATAAGAGCGTATTGAAGCCAGGGGGCGGGCTTAGCGGCCATGTTTGTGTGCCCCAAACAATCTTTATTCCAAGCATTTCAGATTGCTTTTCTGGTACTGTTTAGGACTGAATAGTTTACTTCTGAAATAAAAACTTACGAAAATAAAAACGTGTGATCGTGTAGAAACATTATTGGTAACCTTATTATGATTTAATATGCACTTACAAGGTTAAATTCCTCATAATTATATTACTGAACACACCGGACGAAATGCTACTTGCTGTCTATTTAAACTCGGATTGCACTGTCTAGACCAGGGGTCAGGAAACTTTTTCACCTTTTACCCCAAAATATATTTAGATACGCCGACGTTACCCCCTTGACGTGACCCCCCCCCCGCCAGAACAAAAGAAAAAAAATTACATATTGGAACCCATTGCTTTTTATTTGATTAATTAATGAACTTAATTAATGCTATGTAAATATGAAGTTGTAAAGAGTTTGGGTACACCTGCAGATCTTGAGAAAATAGAATTCAACCCTTCTGGGTTACAACTAGCTTACCTTTTTTACAACAGGTTTAGGTGCTTGGACTTACGATTTCTCCCTATAATGAATTCAGATTGGGGCTGGCTGGCTGGCTCTCTCTCTCTCTCACACGCACGCACGCACGCACCAGCAACAGCAATTCTGATTTTATTTTTGTTTTCTGCTGTTCGCCTTGCCTCGTTGACTCCTGCCTCTCTTTGTGTCCCTGACTCCTTGCACAGGCGCAGGCACCCCAGCCCTCCCCCCGCTCGCCCACCCACCCCACTCCTTGGGACAGCAAGACAAGGCAAACCCAGGGAGAGAGCCCTAGCTGCTCACAAGCAAAGAGGCACATCCACAGAAGTCTTCTCAACACACACACGTGCGTGCCTGCACACACACACCTCAGCCGCTCACCAGAGCCTCCCCCACGCCTGCACGTCTCGCGTCCCTGCCGGGCTCCTGGGTGGTGGCGATGGCGGCAGCTCCTCGGCCTCCCCACCCGGAGCTGGTTCGGGCTCTTCCCTGGCGTCAAGCACCGCCGACTCCACGGCTGCCTGAGTGCCAGCCGGGAGCGGGTCTGCGCCGGCCTCGCTGCCCGGAATAGGCTTGGCCTCGCTGGCTCCCCCATCACCCGGCACCACTGCAGTTGCATCCACAGCCACCATTTTCTCTGCTATTGCTTGCTTCTCCCTCTACCAGCAGCGGGATCGATAACCACGACCTTCTTTGCCGCCTGGGAAGGGAGGGGAACGCTGCCTATTGGGGGCCAAGTATCATGCCGTTTCTAATCTCCTATTGGAAGCAAGGGAAATCCATCAAGCGTGAGAGGAACTTCCCATTGGTCAGAAGAGAGAACGTTGGTCATGAAGGAAGGATGAGGGAAAAGGGGGCAGGGCATACTCCTATCTGTCCATTATCCCCAGGAATTTCATTTTTACCCCATTTGGGGTAATTTACCCCTGTTCCCTGACCACTGGTCTAGACAGACCTATTTTTTGAAATCTACACAAGCAGAAATAAAGTGTGAACGGGAAGGAAAGAAAAAAAGGGGAGGGTGGGCAAAAAGTAGATAAATATATAGGAAAATTATATTAAAATCTCTTCATAACATAAATAGTTGTCAATATGAGAGTAGTTCTTTTTTACTTCTAGACTATTAAGAGTATTTTTTTTAAACTCCTACACTCACCCCCCCCCCATAAAACAAATTCTGTTAATGTTCAGAAGTTCAAAAATATTACCGTAGAAAATGGAAGGTGGGAAAAAAAGTGTAAACGGGAAGGGGGAAAAAAGGAGGGGGGAAATTTTTTTTTAACCTTCTAGACCATTAACAGTGGGTGTCAGAAAATGGTGAATGAGACTGCTAGGAACAACAAGAAATTACACAGCTTCAAAAAAAATGCACTCACTGAACGGTAGTTTTATTGAACCGATGTAATGTGAATACAAGAATCTTTCCGTGGAAATTAAATCCCATTTTTCGCACACCCGTATGCAGAACACGCAGGCATGCTTAAAGACGTTGAGATTAACTTTTACACGCGTGCAGGGAGATTTTTATTCGTGAATTCGCGGCAATCCTCCTCCTTGGCGGCAATGATCTGAGTCAGCCATATTTGTATGTCCCCGGCTTCAAGTTAATGACGTCATGCCGACTCCAATCATCTAACCTTCTTGCCAGTGCAAGGCATGCCCCAAGGTGCCCTGCCACGCTCCGCTCTGGCTCAACCCAGCTAAACGTTCCCCGGTCTCCCGCTGCCTGGGTCGGAGGAAGACGCTTCAGCGGCCCGTCCACCCCCCTGGGTGAAGCCGGCTGGGCGTGCGGCAGAGCAGGCGACTGAAGCAGCTCCTCCCCGAAGCTGCTCAGCACACAGGGGGCGGGTGTATCACATCACCCTGCCCCGTCCCCTGTACACACACACCCTCCTTGACCATGAAGTTATTATACATGGAGAAGCCATGACGTCACAGTCTTGCAGCCATGGGTATAAACTCAGATCATTGCCGCGAAGGAGGATTGCCGCCGCGAATCAAAATCTCCCTGCCCGTGTGTAAAAGTTAATCTCAATGTCTTTAAGCATGCCTGCGTGTTCTGCATACGGGTGCACGAATCGCTGTACGAAAAATGGGATTACTTTGCACAGGTACTTAAAATCATTGTGATTCGTTGCTACAGAAAAATATTACTTCATAAAGTATGCAGCCCTTCACAAACTGAAGTAGATATGAAGAAATAAAGTAAAAATAAAAATAAAAATATGTAATATTTTTGAAATTCTGAACATTAACAGAGTTTGTTTTATGGGGGGGGGTGAGTGTAGAAGTTTAAAAAAATACTCTTAATAGCCTAGAAGTGAAAAAGAACTACTCTCCTATTGACAACTACTTGTGTTATACATTGAGAGATTTTAATGTAATTTTCCTACATATTTATCTAATTTTTGCCCACCCTCCCCTTTTTTTCTTTCCTTCCCGTTCACACTTTATTTTTGGTTGTGTAGATTTCAAAAAATAAGTCTGTCAAAGCAGTGCAATCCGAGTTTAAATAGATAGCAAGTAGCATTTCGTCCGGTGTGTTCAGTAATATAATTACGCGGAATTAAACCTTGTAATTGCATATTAACTCATAATTAGGTTACCAATGATGTTTCTCCACAATCACACATTGTTATTTTGGTAAGTTTTTACTTCAGGAGTAAACTAATAAGTCCTAAACATCATGCGAAAACCCATTTGAAATGCTTGGAATCAGCATTGTTTTGGGTATATTTACGTCACCGCTAACCCCGCCTCCTAGCTTCACTGTCTGCCCATTCAGATAACAAGCAGGGCCGGGCCCTGTCCTTGACACAAACAGCCTCCCGCTGCCCGGAGCAGGCGGGCAGGGGAAGACGCTTCAGCTGTCTGACTTCATTGCGGGGAGGGGTGAATAGCAGAGCGGCGGCGGAAGCGGCTCGGGCGCGGAGGGGCTCAGCGCATGTGGGCGGTTGTATTGTGTCGCTGCCGCCCCCAGCACCACCCAGCGCCCGGGGAATTTGCCCCCTTTGCCACCTCCGTAATTTTAACAATGGTGACATGCACTGGGGTGTGCTTTTAGCTGTGTTCTGTTAATGTTTTGAAGTTCCAATGTTAACGTTTTCATCTTTTATCTTGTATCGTTTTTCTGTCTTACGTATGCCACCTCGGGTGCCCCAACTTGTGGCAGAAAGGTGAGGTGAAAGTATCATTGTTATGTTTCTAGGTAAGCCGCATTGGGTGGTAGAGAGGCAGGGGGGGTTCTTTAGATAAATAAAAATAAATAAAATAAGCCTCCATGTTCCTATTCACAGTGATAGGCAGCCCGTGCACAAGAGATAGGGAAACACTCCAGGGTGGCTCTTATTCCTTTTACCCTTTTGGTCTTCTCAGCAATTCTCCTGCACATGTGGGCTCTACACTGGTTCTGCTCCTTAGACCAATTGGACCAATTGCTGCAAATTGAGCCCAAAGCCACCTCACTCGATCTTTGTGAAGGCAGTCCGTTTCTTAAGCCATAGCTGGCTTCTCCTGGCTGCTCTTTCCTACTCTACCCTCTCTGGGCGGTTCCTCGGTGGTGTTGGAGTGCTCACTCATTAGAGCAGTGGTATTCACACTTTTTAGACTGGGACCCACTTTTTAGAATGGCACCTGTGTCCGGACCACACCAAAAGTGATGTCATTAACCTGAAAGTGATGTTGTGGCAGGAAGTGACATCATCAAACAGGAAGTGCTGTCATTGTAACATAATAAAATGACACTCCTGAAATGCAAATTGGCATTCTTGGGCTGCAGCAATTGTGCAAGCATGAAGCATGCCTGATGGAAAGCAAGATTAGGACAAAATATGATGTGAAAGCACTGAACTAAAAACAAAATTTTAAAAAAAGTCACTTGAAAATTCAAACGGTTAACACTCACAAAATGAATATAACAAGAGTAAAGTCTGCAGTTCCCAAGATGGCTGCTCCCAGCTTTCCATGACCCACCTGACATCGGGTCATGACCCACCAAGTGGGTCCTGGCCCACAGTTTGAAAAAACACTGCATTAGAGCATCTCTTCCATCTGATCGAGCCCTTGGTGAGACCCCAGAACTGCTGGTGGCCAGAATCATAAAGTGCAGGAAACTTTACAGCTTCTTAGTAGATCAAATACCACATTCACAGACTAAAGCAGACATGTGCCTTTAATTTCAAGGTCTAGGGTGGCAGAGGAAAGCTGATCTGTCTCAGGACACTGGGATGCAAGGAAGCACTTTCCTTCTCTGACCCAGCATAGCACTTCTGAAGTCATGCCCTCAGCCGTAACAGCTAAGTAGAAGTTCCATGTTCAGAAGCAGACTAACCATGCTAACTGGGCAAAGAGGCACTTTTCAAGTGTTGCTCATATTTAGTGGGGAAAGAGTAACTGTCCCACTGCACCCCCAACACAGTATCTGTTCGCTGGTGGTGGTCTGCATTTTTTAAGTTGTGCGCCCTTTAGGGACAAGGAGCCATTTAGCTATTTCATTTTTCTCAGGAAACTGCTTCATTAATGTTTTTGTGGAAAAGTGGTAAACAGGCATGCCCTGGTATCCACTGGGGTTCCATTCCTAACCCTACCACACGGATACCTGAAATCATGGATACTGGGCCTTTCTAAAGATAGGGGAACATCAGTGGTTTTGTTGCAACTAGGTAACAAAATAGATTTAATGTTCCCCTGTCTTTTTAATAGGCATCCCAGTATCCATGGTATCTGTGGATAACTGAATCCATGGATACCGAATCAGTGGAATCAATCTATTAATTGTATTAATAATATCAGATGCTTGAAACAAACAACAGGAAAAGGCTGTTGCCTTTGTGCCCATCCTGTGAATCTCCTGAGGTTCTTCTGGCTGTTTGTTGTTAGCGATAATGTGATGGCCTATATGGACTTTAGGCTGATCCAGTAAGGCCTGTTTCTGACAGCTTTTTTTCAAACCATTTAGATGAAATAAAACTAATGGCAGCAATTTTGTTAGAACCATCAATTAACAGTTTATTTTAGTTGATCAAATATCTGGCTTCAACCCAGTTAATTGACTAAGGGTGCAATCCTATCCACACTTACATGGGAGTAAACCCCACAGAGGATGGTGGAACTTCCAAATAAATATGCATTCAACTGCATTGTAATCAATTTAAAGAAAACATGTTAAATATAATCTTTATCAAATGTGGGAATGTGGACTGTGCTCCACATAGAAGCATGCCAAAATGCCTTGAGAATTTCTGTAAACAAGTTTAACTCCCATCAGTATTGCAGGAGTTCCAAATACAAAAGGTATATATTGACTTGCTACAGCTACCTAAAGCTCTTAACGTTCACCCTAGAAGGCAAAATATGTCCACCGGGGGTAGAAAAACTAGAGGCCCTCTTGTGGTGTGTTTGTATTGTTAACAGTTCTGGTAGCAAGAAGAACTGAGATGGGCAGTGCATTTAGCCAGTGTTTCTTGGCAGCCCCGTTCATTAATTGCAGGGGGGCAATTTTAAAATGCAATTACAAATTTAGATTATTCATCACAGCCATTAATCAAAGTTTGCCATGCAAGTTTCAAACCTTGCCAAAGAGATTCAAAGATTAGTTTTGTTATCCATAATCAAAGAAGTAAAGGGCAAAGTGCATAATTAAATGCTCTTTAGAATTTAATTATGCATGGGATGGATAGAGTGGGCTGTTCTTTTCCCTCTCTCACAACACCAGAACCAGGGGACATCCACTAAAATTGAGTGTTGGGAAGAGTTAGAATGGATAAAAGGAAACACATTTTTACCCAGTGGGTAATTAAGCTATGGAACTCCTTGCCACAGGAGGTGGTGATGGCATCTGGCCTAGGTGCCTTTAAAAGGGGATTGGACAGATTTGTGGAGGAAAAGTCCACCGTGGGCTATAGGCCTTGATGAGCTGGGCAACCTCCTTATGTTAGTAGTAGGCTTACATTAGTAGTAGTTAGGATGCAGGCATCTTGTTGTCTGGTGTGCTCCCTGAGGCATCTGGTGGGCCACTGTGAGATACAGGAAGCTGGACTAGATTGACCTGATCCAGCAAGGCTCTTCTTATGGCATTTGCAGTTAAGGGACTCTCAAGACAGAAGAGACTCCATTATTTTAAAAAAACCTCATTCAGAACTTTTTGTTTTTGCAGGGGTGAGATCTCGGTCAAGGGAAATTGGATGTTCTTCATAACAGGGAGGCAAAAGTGTTGCCTTTTGTATTATTACCACCAGGGCCAGTCAATCCCTGAACCCAACTGAACCAGCTGCCTCAGGCAGCTGATTGGTTGGGGGTGCCCATCTCTGTCTGTCTACTTGCTGCCACAGCTCCTCTTTCTCCTTCACTCCCTGGATTGAAAGAGGGGGATAGAGAGGAAGAGGGAATAGGGAGGGGAGTGCTGAGCTAGAACCTTGGAAAGTGGGAGGGGCACATCATCATCGGTGGGGGGGGGAGTATTTGCTGTGCTGCTGTTGGCTTTGCGAGGTCTTGGACCAGCCCTGAGCACTTAAGATCCACAAACTGACAGCTGTCCACCAAATAGGCATGGTGGCCCACTAATTGGAAGCACAACAGATTTCCTGGTCTTTGCTGCCTGCTTTGAGACATGGGTTTTGATATGCCCAACAGGCCACCATACCTGGTAGATGGGTGAAGGTGTTAGCTGTCCGGAAGCAGTAGATGTCCTTTAACCACAGTTTGGTCTTGAGAATCTATTTGGCAAAGCTTTTCAGGACATGGAGATAAGCATTATCAACCTCCAAGTGTCTGTAGACCAAGGGGTTGTGGCAAGCATAGGAGCAGTTGGCAGCCCTACTAATGGTTGCATTTGTTTTGGTGGATCATAAGTATTGCAGGCTTGGTATAACCTTTTTTCAGCCTGATAAGAGAAGAGAAGAGAAGAGAAGAGAAGGCTGAGCTTTGACACATGTGAATTTCTTGGTTTGACCAATTCAGCCCATGAACCTTGTCATGCCATGAAGCTGGTGGTGCCGATCCTTCCTCCCACCCCCACCCCCAATTCCAGCTCTTCTTGACAAAGAGCAGGACAGCCTGTTAGAATGTGGGCTGTCTGCCCAGTGATACTCATGCTACTTTTGAGAAGGGGGAAAATCAGATTTATGAACAGCAACAGAAAGAAAAAGAACTGAGTGACAAAAAAGCAATTAAATTAACACTGGCCTGCCACAGGCAGTCATGAAATTGTTCCCAGGCCTCTGCATGCTCCCCCAGCAGTGAGCGCTGCTGTCTCAAAGGCCAGTGATTCCATGCTGTCTTTCAGAAGCCTCTGATTCTTTTCAGATTCCACTGTGTGATAGCCAAAGCGTCTCGTTTTAGGGGAATGCTGTCCTCAGTTTGGAAAGGAAAAGGCCAGCACTTCCTGTGCAACAAGCAAATTCATGTGGGCTAGCAGGGCCCTTCCAGGGTTATGGTCAGGGATGCTGGCCCTTGGGGTATGCTCAACAGTTTGCTTGGGGGAGAGCCATTTTGACCATTTCATTGGGGGGATGAAAAGCCGAAGCCCCAGCCAGTAGCCAGCTGCCCAGACTAAGGGCCACAGATGATGTTCATTCAGACCCCAATTTTGCCTCTGGAGTTGGCAACTGGACAGATAGATATTACCATCTGGGACGGGGCAGATTAACCATCAGCAGCTGCAAACTGCGGGTCACTGCATTAGCCAAGATTGAGGTACGATGGTCAATGTGTCATCAGTTCTCCTTTTGCTTTGCGCTATTTCTCATACACACAAACACACACTGTACGCAGGTTTGCACATGCCCGTCCATCCTGATTTCTCAGCATCTGATAAATGGATTAGGAGATTTCACACACTAATCTCCTAATCCATTTCTCAAATGCTGTGAAATCAGGATGGAGGGGCATGTGCAAACCTGCCTACAGTGTGTAGCCTCCACGCATGGTTTAGGTCATTCTGGGAAGCATGAAGCTTCCCTCTGAGATCCGCATTCTGTGCATTTGCACATGGACGGTCAGTGTTGGTGCCAACTTGGTGCAGGCTTATAAGGCACAAGCCCTGTTGGGGATCTGCTTCATATGCACGTGCTACCCCACACCCCATCAGCTACCCAGCAACCAGATAGGACACAAAAGCTGCTTCCCTTTTGCACTGAGATGCTGCTGCCAGCTGCTGAGAAGGAGAGTTCTCATTTGCATCCCAGGTGCTGCAGTAGCAGCACCAAGGAGAATTCTCCTCCACTGTGGTGGCTGCTTAAACCCCAATTACCCAGTAGGCATCTCTTGGCTTACCAGGTGATAGAAATCTGAGAAGCCTACACAGTGGTCTGCCCTGCCCTTTCCCAAGCCCTGCCCACTGTAAAATTACTCTGGCTCCCAATGCTACATCTAGGGAGGGGCATCCTGCTCTTTTAAAATGGCCAGTATCCAGAAGGAGATTGGACCACTGCTGCGGATGTTCCCTTCCCCAGCACCCAATAAGCGACAGGGTACCTACAGGGTGATGACGAAGGGAAGGGCACTCTTTGCAGCAGCTACATGGGGCATGACTGAGCATTGGCATGGACCCTGTCAGGAGTGTGGGGCCTCAGCTTGTCCCTTGCCAGGCCTGACACATGAATCAGACCTGTACACAGTGACATATATGCATACATGCGCCAACTGTCTGGAAAACCCATCAACGCAGCCACAGCCGGTGCTCCAGACCACTGTGGAGCCAGCCCAGTTCCATAGAAGGTCAGTGCCTTGTGGCCCAGCAAGGTGTTTGACCTGATGAGGAAATGCATAGCTGGCAGATGTCGTCAAAAGCGCTGCAGCATCCCTGTTCAAGGCATCAGAGCCAGATTCTAAGAGTTCATTTGGAGTTTCTGCTGGTTTAATACAAGATGGTTGGGATTCAGGACTATGAAGAGGCCACGGATTTAAATCACTTTTGGTTGTTCTAAGCTTCGTGTGATCTTCGTGGGGGTTGGTAAAAGGTGACCCCTTAGGCTTCTGCTGGGATCAGAGTCCGTGTCCCTCAGGGAAGGTGGTCGGAGAAGCAAAACCAAGAACAGCGTTGCTTGATTGCTGGATGTTGTCTTTGTATCCTGAGCCCACAGGTCTGAAGGCCACGCAGAGTGGAAGAGCGTTATGCAGTGATGATGTCTCCATGGCTTTCCCCTAAGACCAGGGTGTTCCAGGAGTCTTGCTTGGAGGTAGGCTGGGGAGAATGACTAATGGTCGACTGGCAACCCTGTGGAGAAAGTTTTAGGGCTGCGATGGTGGGGTGAAGAGTGGATCCGTGCCCAGACATTGCAGCCACTGAGAATGCCTGGAGGGAGGGAGGGAGAGTGACAATAATTACGGTATTAGCAGAAGAGCATAATAATAAAAATTATGACAGCTACTTGTTCTTATATACAAGACTTTACGTTTGTCTCATTGAACTTCATCTTACTAGTAAGGGACTAGCATAGGGGCCTCTTGCCCACTAAGGGCATCTCAAAAAGGATATAGTGGAGCTGGAAAAGGTGCAGAGGAGAGTGACCAAAATGATCACAGGGGAAGAAAGACTGCAGCATTTGGGGCTCTTCAGTCTGGAAAAAAGGCGCCTGAGGGGGGACATGATTGAGACATACAAAGTTATGCATGGGAAGGATAGAGTCAATAGAGGGATGTTCTTTTCCCTCTCTCACATAGGGAACATCCACTAAAATGGTGTGTTGGGAGAGTGAGAACAGATAAAAGGGAATACTTTTTTACCCAGTGGGTAATTAAGCTGTGGAACTCCTTGCCACAGGAGGTGGTGATGGCATCTGACCTAGGAAGTGAGGCTCTTCTTATGTTAAGGGCCTAGTGGTCACGGGGGTCAAGGTAATTTTGGACCCTGATTTGATCTTCTAAGGTGTTAGCTATTCTGCTCCCCCTCCAAAACAGTAAGATTAACCTTGTAATTATTCCATCAGGTAATGCAAAGCTACACACATGTATTCTGGGCTGCAGTCTGACAACACTATGAACATACTGCCCCAAAGGCAGCTTTTCCACCGTCAGAGTTAAGTGTCAAAGGAGGGCCAGTGACTATTTTCTTCACTGATTTTCCCCTGAAATGAAGGACAGTGGGCCCTGTAGCTAGATGGGGCCTTCAGGAAGAGATCCATCATTGCTTCTTCCACGTGGGCTTCCTCCCACAAGACCAATGGTCTGCAAGCCTTCAATGGGTAAGAGGAGAAGACCAAGTTTGAATTCATTCAGTTTTCAGGTGGTTTTAGCAGGGAGCTGAAAGGTTCTATCAGTTAGATTAACAGTCCAGTCCTGTATCCCACCAGTCTATACCATGGAGTCTGCCAAAGGAGCACGCACTGCAAGCTCGCTCTCTCTCTCTCTCTCTCTCTCTCTCTCTCTCTCTCTCTCTCTCTCTCTCTCTGTGAGAGAGAGAGATGATGGCCAGTAAGAGGTAAGTGAAATACTTCTTTAAAAAACCTTACCTCCTGGTAGGCCACTGGTCACTTATGGATCTCCTTGCATCCATGCTAGCTATTTTGCTGGCATAGGCCTGGAGAGAGGAAGGGGGCAGTTCTGGACTGGAAAGGGAGGATAGGATCAGCGGCGGCATTCAGCCGGTACATTTTCCGGTGGGCGGGAAAGCGGCGGAACGCAGTGTGACGCAACGGGCGGACTGCCGCTCAAAGGTAAGTCCCGCCCAGCATACCGGCTGAATGCCGCTGCTGGATAGGATCCCATGCTGGGATCTACCCCCTCCCTTCCCTGACCTGTGCCCAGTTCCTGAACTACCCACAGCATGCCCCCACTGCCACCATACCTGCTTATCCAGTACAGCATGACTGGGTTGCAGGCACATGGAGCGTCTGACCGAAAGCTCCAGAGGCCCTGGTTGCAGCCTGCCTTTTGAATCCATCGTAAATGGAATGACAGCAGCAGATTGTGAGATCCACTGCCATAAAGGTGCGATAGGATTGGGCTGTGGCTGACCTAAACATTTGGATCTCTTTAAGGCGCCCCAGCCTCACTCCTAACGGTTGGTCCACTGACCACTTTTCAATGTCTGCTAGGATTCTTGCAAAGAATGATGAACTAAAATAAACCAGGAATAAAGGAAGAGTTGCATACGTAGGATCCCTGAATGTGGCTTAGTTACCCCTGAACAGTTTAAAGATCCCAAGTTTGCACTGTTGCTTTACAACCTGAAAAGATGTTGGTGGACCACAGGGGGATTTTATTGTAAACAGTACACCAGACAAGGCTGAGGTTTTAGCCCAGTGTGCCTTAATCTTCTCCTGGGGTTTTAGTGAGGACAACAAAGTGGAAACTTGCATATGAGCTGCTCAGGTAAAGAACTGAATTAAATGCAAATGTGAAAAATTAACGATGTTAACTGAAAGTCTGTCTCTCATCTCTGGTGTTGCAGCAGCTTTGATGATATTCCTCTGTGCCTGTCACTTCCTCACCTGTGGGATAGGGCTTGGGTGCCCATAATGAGATGAGAGTCCCGGTTCTGTCTTGATGGGGCGCATTTCTTCGGTGGCGGTGGAGGTCGTTGTGCTGGTGCAAGTGGCAGAGCTGATGGAGGAGGTGAGGCTCTCGCTACTGGATGGCCCTTGGTGTGGAAAAGAAAACCAAACTGTAAACCAGGACTTCCTGAGCTTACCTGGTGGCAGGTGCTGTCTCTCTTGTATTTCCTTGGTGACTCCCAGCATGATCACTGTCACCAGAAGTAAATATGGCTAGGACAGAAGCCATGTGCTGCTGACACCTAGGTGCCCTGCTACACACCCACACGGAGCCAAAAGACTTCCCCAGAGCTGAGGCAGGGAAGAAAAGTCAAGGACCCCACAACCTGTCCAAAAGCAGGATCCACATAGGCAGATCCTGTCCTTCCTGGCAATGGGGGAGCTGCATCAATGTGTCCAGCATCCCAATTACACCATCCCATTACATTAGGGGCATAGGAAAGGAAGCTTTGCAAGCAATTCAAGGAAGCAGCAGGAGCACTTGATGAAGAATTCCACACCCCAATGACTGGCCAAGTCTGTGGAAATTATGGACATCAGATGCCCACCACTGATGGTAAGAGCACACAAGGGTTGAGAGGGAGGCAGGGAGGGAGTGGAATAGGGTGGGTGTGGCTGGAACAGGGAGGTGATGGGTTAGGGAGGGGGCGGATCAGGTCTGGGAAGGGAGTGGGTTCACTGTGGCAGCGCTCACTGCCTTACCAATCTGCCTTCACTGGTCAATGCAGACTTGTGCCCCTGATATCACTAGTGCAGGTCCAAATTGACCCTTGCCAGCAGTGGGGGCTGACCTTGGGGCAGAGAACAAATGCTCAGTTTCCCCAAGGAGGCCTCAAATGCCCAAACTCCCCCGCAAGATACCATGTTGACACCATGTTGGCACCACTATATCGCCAAACAGTTAGGTAGGATTGGGCCAACTCCTTGGTGATTTGAGCCATGCCACAGATTATTGGTATCCTGCTGCTGCTGTCTTTATTTTGCATTTTTTGTATTGATGTATTGTTCTTTTATTGTTGTTATTGCTTTTTATTGGTCTGTTGTAAGCTGCCTTGAATGCCCCATATTATAGAGGGAAAGGTGGGATACAGATGCTTTAAATCAGTGATTCTCAAACTTTTCAACACTGGGATCCACTTTTTAGAAAGACAATCCGGAACCTACCAGAAGTGCCATCATTGTGATGCCAGAGCCTGCTGTTTTCTGGAGAATGCAGCAATCAGTTGGGTTATTTCTCAGCCATTTTCCAATAGCAAAGTGAATACGAAAGGAAAAAGACGGGATGCTGGCACAAGCAAAATAACCAAGCAGCTCTCCCCCTTTCAGTGTCCCATCTTCCCGTATTTTAATGAAGGCTGCCCTATGCTATGCAACCCACCTTAAATTATAGTGGGTCCCGACCCACAGTTTGAGAAACACTGCATTAAATAATTTTTATTTATTTATTTGATTGACCATTTTATTTAGGCACCAAAATATCCTTATTTCCCGATTCCTCAAATCTTGGGATGGAGATAAAACACTTGGGGTGCAATCCTAATCAACTTTCCAGCACTGCTATAACTGTGCCAATGGGGCACGTGCTGCATCCTGCAGTGGAGTAGTAGTCACGGAGGCTTCTCCAAGGTAAGGGAATGTTTGTTCCCTTCTCTTGGAGCTGCACTGCCCTTACCCTGGTGCTGGAATGTTTGTGAGGCTTGCACCCTTATTGATGGAAGGACCATGCCATGCTTTTGAAATATCTTTGTACTCACCGCCAGTTGTCTTGGATTTGTTTAAATTCTTTGGTTTACGCTTTCTGGTTTGGATCCCCTCTTTTCTCATTGCTAAGGGCCTTGGAACCTAGGAACACGGACGACAGAGCAAATTTTTATGGCATGTGCGAGAATCCCCACCCTCCCGGGCAGGAAGCAGGCTCCTTGCGCATACTAGGTTTCACCTAAGAAAGAGGGTCAGTGCAAGCAAGGCCCATGTTCAAAAGATACTTCTGTTGACTCTGAATATTAAACTTAAACTGGGTTATGAGTTAAACTATTTTTTTCATGTTAGGAATTCACATGGGGCCTGGTGCACAGACTATGCTGCACACCTTGTTTTTCCATGTGCTGTGTGGATGGCATCATATACCAGGTGGTCTCAAACAAACGGGGATCCCAAGTGTTCCTCTTGCCACTGCCCCAACCTTGCAAATCAGGTGTAACTAGGTGACCTTGCAAATCAGGTGTAACTAGGTGACCTTGCAAATCAGGCGTAATTCAGGTGTAACTCTTCTTCCCCCCACCCCACATGTGCTGCTGCAACAATTACTTCAGACACGGCAGCCACAAAGGAACTGATCCTCAACCTCCTTTGCCTGCCAAAGGAGCCAGGCACAGCAGGAGGCTCTCTGACATGGCACAGGCTACGCCCTCGCCCAGTTCCCGGCGAGAGCGCTGTGGCTGGGCTCTGCTCTGGGCTGCTTCTCTTACTTACCCCATGGAGCTTCATGTACAAGCCACAGGCATTGCAGACGGGTTCGCCTTCAGCGTTCCGGCGCCATAAGGTGGTGGTGGTGGTCTGGCAGTTAGCACAAGAGAGCCCAACCCGACGGGAGGCCGACTGAGGGAACAAGGGTCCAAAACAAGGGCAATTGCCTGTTAAATCGCTGATGGTCTCAGGGAAATCACTTTCTCATGCAGCACAATCCTATATAACATGCAACACAATCCTATATATACCCCTGCTAACTGGGCAAGAGGCACTTTTTCCAAGTGGTGTCCTCTTATATTTAGCAGGGGGAGAGCAATTGTCCCTCTTCACCCCAGCACAGTGTCTTTCTTGTGGCTGTTGCTGGTGGTGTTCTCCATCCTTTTAGATTGTGAGCCCTTTTGGGACAGGGAGCCATTTAACTTTAATGTTATTATCTGCCTGTAAACCGCGTTGTGAACTTTGTGTTGAAAAGCGGTATATAAATACTAGTGATTGATTGATTGATATAAATCAACTCAGAAGGAAGCCTTGGGTAAGTATATACAAGATAACAGCTCCTTATCTGCAAAATGGCAATAAGTGCTGGGGCCGTATCTGTTTCATAAGAACATAAGAAGAGCCCTGCTGGATCAGGCCAAAGGCCCATCTAGTCCAGCTTCCTGTATCTCACAGCGGCCCACCAGGTGCCCCAGGGAGGCACAATAAGATGCTTGCATCCTGTTGCCACTCCCTTGCACCCGGCACTCTGAAGTAGCCTACTACTAATGTAAGGAGGTTGCACAACCCATCATGGCCTATAGCCCACGATGGACTTTTCCTCCAGAAATCTGTCCAATCCCGTTTTAAAGGCATCAGCCAGATGCCATCACCACCTCCTGTGGCAAAGTGTTCCACAGATTCATTACCTGCTGGGTAAGAAAGTACTTCTTTTTATCTGTTTTAACTCTCTCAACACTCAATTTTAGCGGATGTCCCCTGGTTCTGGTGTTGTGAGAGGGAAAAGAACATCCCTCTATTGACTCTATCCCTTCCATGCAAATGTTGTATGTCTCAAATTCTGTATGTTTCGTATGGCTACAAGCAGGGACTCCTGAATGCCTCCATTTGAAACAAACAACTCCAACTTCTTGGCACCAATGGTGGTTTCCATCCCAATTTAAACAGTAGCTTCAAGGGCAGGGCACTTTTTGTTGGGAGCACCAAGGTAAAATGGTCCAGATCCTGACCACATGGACACAGCAGGGCAGCTGCTGTTTACCAAATAAAAACAAGCTAGGGTGAATAGAGTGGTGAATATAATGTCTAGTTTGGCCCTTAGAAGAGGCATTTCCAAGTGCAGTAACTGTATATAAGAGGTAAGGGGAATGCCTCCTTCAAGGTGGTACTTGTCATTGGCACTATTTATAAATACTTACATTAAAAAAATTTTTTTTTAAATGACCCAGTTCATTGACTAAATGTTGTCACCCTTGTTTTTCATGCAACTGGACACCAATCCAAAGGAAAGGCAGAATATAAATACGTTGATGATTAGCAGTAATAACATTTAATAGTAATTGTAATCAAGTTCTAGAACTGAAATTCCTCGATGAAAGATCTGGATTTTCTGCTGCTTCACTTTTCCGCTTGGGAACGCTACACAATACTGAACGTGACCTGTAACTGTAGCTAGTCCCGATTGCTACAATATATCACAATTTTGCAACAAAAATAGCTGAATGTTGTGACCCTTATCGGTGGGGCATCTGGATTAATTTGAGGTTTCTGAATAGCACATTTTGCTTCTCTTCCTTGGGGATTTAACAGTCAATGCAGCTGTCAGTTGTGGTGTCCTTTCCTTACCAGCCTCCGCTGGGGTTTGATCAAAGGTCGGTTAATCCCATTCATCTTGTGGTACAGTCCGCAGGCGTTGCACAGATAGTGGCCAGTGCCGTCCCTCCGCCACAGGGGTGTGGACATGGCCCCGCAGTTGACACATTCCCGACCTTCACTGAAATCATCAAAAAACTCTGCAGGAACAAGGAGAAGAAAGGAAAGAGGAGGAAAACTGGTCAAAAAATGCCTTTCATTTGGGCAGTTCAAAGAGTCATAGATGAACCCAATAGCTCCTGCCTGCCCCACCAGCAGGAGAATCAACTGGGTTCATTTAAATCTGTGAAAAGGTGTGATCCGAATCATGCCTGGCCCATGACCGCCATGTATCTAAAGGCGCAATCCAAGAGAGCCCCTTGGGTCAAAGCATGTGGCCTGCGTCAGTCCAGCTGTTGTGAAAGCACCATTCAGTACCATACAGAAAAGCCAGCACAGGGGCTTTTCTGGGCAGGGGTTGAAGGCAGGGAGGGAGGGAGGGAGGGAGGATGTTCTGGTGGGCAGGGAGGCCCAGGGAGGGGGGCCCATTAGGTTGCATCCAACCCCCCATCCCTGGGCCATGCAAGGGATGGGGCACGATTTGGGCCGCCGCAGAATGCTCGGACTTGCGCCTGCTAAATAGCAGGCGCAGATCCAAGCAGCCCCATTGGGGTGGCTGGTGCCTACCTCAGGGTAAGGGGATGAACGTGCCCTTGCCCTGTGGAGGCTCCAGGCTGCTTCCAACCTGCATTGGATACAGCACATGTTCCAGCGCAGGTTAGAATTGCACTGTAATCCTAAGTGTGTGTGTGTGTGTGTGTGTAGGGCCCAGGCTATACCCTGACAAACAGCCCTGGATCACATGCACAGCACAGGTGACTATGAATGTTTGGGCTACATATGCCGTCTCTGTGCAAAAGTAGCCCTTGGATGCCTGGAAGTGGAGACTTTGGGCAACTGGCTCAACCCTGATCTTCCCATGACCATGAGTGCCTGAGCAGCATTAATCTGCATGCCAGATTTCACAGCTCCACCCATCACATTTTAAAAGTGGGGTGTCCATGTGCAGAGATCCCCAGTAGGCCCAAATGAGGGCTAATTACCAACAGCACTGATGACTCCCAAGCCTTGTAGGAAGAATCAGGGGATTGCGACAACCCCTTCCTGGGGTGGGGGGGAGAGATCCCAAGTGCCTGGGCGCTATTTAGCGCATGCCACTGACAGCACAGGACAATCTACAGGTGCCTCAACTATCAGGGAAAGCATTTTGACAGGCTGTGGGGAGAGAATACATGCTCCTTTTTCTGCTCCAGCCAGACCTTCTGCAAGGTTTTTAAAAATCCTGCAGATAGAAAACTAGCATGCCAGGAAGGACGCTCAAGTCTCTCTCCCTGACTTGCAAGGATCTTCTCAAATGGAGGAACATTCAGTTGTGAGCACATCCACCTTCGGTTTGAATTTGTACAGCCCAGACCCAGGATCCCCACTCCAAGACAACGAGGTCAATCACCAGCCAGTTTACCAGGTTGCGAACAGAAGCAGTGAGCATAAAACTGATTCCAAACAGATTAAAGAGTGTGATCCCAGGCATGTTTACACTGAAGGAAATCTCGCTTTGTTCAGTGGACTAATCCCCAAGTAAGTGTGCAGTGGAGCTCAACCTTTTAGGCTGATGTCATGCAAGAATGGCAACATCTCCCTGTTAGTTCTTGAAAGTGGCCACTAGAGGGAGGCACCATCCCGTTCTATATGAGGACATGACATGACTGAACTGTTCTGTTGAGTCCTGTACAGTAATTAGGAACCCCCAAAAGCAGTGGCTTCTCTACAGGGAGGGCAGAGCTCTAAGTTTTGCAAGGAGCCTTACCCTGTAATGTAAATCCCTCCTCTCCCTTGCTGCTGTAGCCAGTAAGCAATGCCAAGATGTTGCTTTTCCCTGTGAGGATTGGCTAAAACTGTGCAGGAAAGGAGTGATTTCCACTGCAAGGTAAGGCTTCTTGCAAAACTTAGTGCTCTGCCCTCCCTGTAGAGACACCACTGCCCAAAAGAGCCCTGCTGGATCAGGCAAAGGACCCATCTAGTCCAGCTTCCTATATATCACAGTGGCACACCAGATGCCTCTGGGAGCACTCAAGACAACAAGACACTCAACCACTCAAGACAACAATCCTGTTGATTTCCATGCATCTTATCTGGCATTCAGATATAGGCTATCTCTAGAACCCAGAAGTTGCATATAAGTAATTACAATTTGCAATCTGTGATGGACTTTACCTCTGCAAATTTGTAATTTATAAATTGGATATTTATAACTACACACGCACGCACGCACGCACACTAGAGAGAGTGAGAGAGCTAACTTTTCAACAAAAACTAGTTCACAAAGAGGTTTACATAGCAAAATAAATCAATAGATGATTTTTTTGTCCCTGAAGTGTTCACAATCTAAAAACAGATGCAGAAGAGACACCAGCAACAGCCACTGGAAAAGAAGCCATGCCATCACCACATTCTGTGCCAATGAGTACCACAGATTAATTATGTGCTAGATAAAGAAATATTTCCTTTTGTCTGGTCCCACACAATTTTAGTGGCTGTCCCCTGGACCTGTTTGAGGGGAAAAAGAACTTAATCCATTCAATCCATCCCATGCATAGTTTTCCCCTCAGATATCGTCTTTCTAGACTGAAGCGCCCCAAATGCGGAGGTGCCCCCCCGAATCATTTTGGTCATTCTCTTCTGCATCTTTTCCCAGTTCAACGATAGCCTTTTTGAGATGTGGTGATCAGAATGGACATAATAATGATGGCCTCAACATCGATTTATACAATGGCATAATGGTTGTTTTATTCTCAATCCGTTTTTAAAAAAATGAAGAAAGGATTGGCCTTCTTCACAGCTGTTATGCAAAGAGAGATAAATGATGCAAGCCTCTCATGTGCCTTGGATTCCTACTCTCAAGAGAGGCTGCCTGTTGCCTCTCCATGAGTTCCTGCTTGAGTTCCTATCTTGCCTGGTTTCAATCAGCTTCCCAGGAGTAGGTTATTCTGCATGCAGCATCTCTGCAGAACTGGGTCCAATTTGGACCATTCTGTTGTTCCACCCCCACCCTCCTGACACTGAGATGCAACCAAATTTCTTGTTCAAAGAACCCCAAAGACAGCTGAGACAAGATGGAGTGTAGGGTTAGGGTTCGTTATGCAAGCTTAATTCAGTTTGTCTTGCTATGCACCAAATATGGCTTTCGGAACACATCCAGGGTTACTGGGACAAAGAAAGAATAACAGCCGAGTCTTGGAAAACTTGAAGTCAAGCAGTTACTCAGACCAAAGGTCCATCTAGTCTTGCATCCTGTTTCTAAGTAGCCTGAGGCTTCAGGAAAAGGCCATAAGCAGGGTGGGAAGGTGAGAGCCCTCCCCAGCTTTGCCCACTTATGAGCATGTAGGATCCACATCAATAGTCAATTGATACTGCCATGCACAACCAGCTTATCCATGAGGCCACTTGATACGGGGCTGCACAGGGCAAATTGGGAAGGGTCCGAGAGGGTGGAGGACTCAGGGTCTCTTTTGCCCGGAGTGTGCTCTGCCGCCTCCAACCTGCTGCCAGCACATCAGGCAGCAATTTGGGCTTTGCCGCCCGGTTGATATGATATCCATAAATTTGTCTGATTCTCTGCTGAAGCTGGTGGCCATCGCTGCCTGTTTTGGTGCAACAAATCCCACAGGTTAGTTTTACAGGAAGTACCTTCTTTTATCTGGCTTCAGTCTGCAGTCAGATTTAGAGCCTAATCCTAGGCATGTATACTCAGGCATAAGTCGCATGGTGCTTTCTCCCAGGTAAATGAATAGGACTGCAGTCTCAGCAACACCAGACACACAGAGAAAGGGCCAGTTCAGGTGAGTTTTCTGAAACATGAACAATCCACATGAATTACGAACTGGCAGAGAAGGGTGTGGGTGGGAATCGATTCCAAGAAAGCCAGGAGTGGGCCAGGGCCAGAGGGAGGAGGGAAGAGGTGTCCTTGCCGGCTGCTTTGTTCTGGATTTCTGTGTGGCACACACTTGGGGCTGCCTGGGATGTATCATGCAGGAAGGGAGTGCTGTTTGTGCTGTGTCTTGGAAGAAGACGACAGAAGATACATCCAGGCCCTGGCTGATAAGCAGTGCATTTTTGGACGCAACTCAAGACTTGGCTGTGCCAGACAGAAGCCGAGGCTGAAAGAGCTGGCCAGGCAGATAGATGCCAGGGAGACTGGCCCAGGAACGTTCAGAGAGACCTTGCTTCTCAGAGATGGCAGCAGGACCGCCTACGGGACAGTGCGAGAATAAGCAGGTCATGCTTTTTGAGACGGCATTAATTGGGTCTGCCCAAGACACGTCCCACCCCAGCGGAACACAGCCCACCAACCTGGAATGGGGCTGGGGCCTTTCTGCCCGGCACCGCAGTGCAGGGGCTTGTGTTTGCACCATACTTGGGGCCGAGGCAGGCCATTCTGCACCTGGCACAGGAGAGAGAGAGAGAGAGAGAGAGCGAACGGTTGCCTCCACCACCCCGCTCATTCTGCTCCCTCACTCTCACATTTTATTCCTCCTCTGGAGACACCAGGAGAAGGCAAAAGCTTTGAAGCCAAACAACGCTCAGAATTTACAGATTAATTTTGTGTTGATGGTACCCAAAATTGAGCTTGCTCAACATGGACTTTGTCAGCCCGCATCCAGAAGACATTTCCAGTTACTTTTGCATTTCTGTTGACAGCACGGGATTTCTGGGAGCTCTTAAGGCTCTCGGGACTAACGAAGTCAAGCAACAGTGTTGTCCCATTCTTGCCTTGTCCCCAATCTCCCTACCAGATGGCCTCAGGCAATCAACTCTCCCTTAGTTCTCACCCCAGTCTGCATTATGGCTATTGCATGGCTGCCTGCCTCACAGGAACGTTGTCACAGGGTGTCAAGCAGTGACAATGTAGCGTCTGTACCTGACTGAAACTGATCAACCCCATCCCTTGTTTATGTTGCTACAGCCGTGGATCGTTTCTTACTGTACATTTTCCGCTGCTTTCAATTGCGATTCTGTTTTTGCTATCCAAAACATTCTTCTTTTGCCACCCTGGTCTGACTGTTACTGACGCTAAGTGGCTCTGTGGGTCTGTGCCCAGGTGGGACATTGCAGGAGAGCCCTGACTTTGCCTTCTACTGAAGAAACGGGTGATAAGCACGTTAACACAGAAATAAATAATGAATAAATAGCAGAATGATTGCGGGGGCTGTGGTTCCAGTCTCAGGGCACAATCCGAACCTGGAGTTAGGCCAGCAAAGTTTGGTTGGCACAAGAGACACGGTAAAGTATGTGTGGACCACTCTCAGAGTCAGAGAGGCCAGCACACAGACATACGCCATCCTCCCTGACTCCGAGAGTGGTCCAAACACACTTTACAGTGGCCCTTGTGCCGGCCAAACTTTGCTGGCTGGGTGGTCATTTGTCCACCTTGGGATGTTCACTCGCCATTGAGAGCAGAATCACCTGAATAGGGCTCTGGTCTTAATCTTGATTTATGCTTTCGACGGCTCTAAATCCTACGATTATGAGGCCCCTTGACACGGATTCTTTCCCGCGTGTGTCCCAACCGCTTGGAAAGGAAGTGCTTAATCAGGCAGCCAGAGGTCTGAACAGCCCCTGCTTGGAGTCAGAACAATGGGCCACGGCAGGCAGCCACATCCCGTTCGTGAAAGATGGATGGTTCTCTCATATTGCCTTCTGAAAAGGCCCCTCCGCCACAGAAGGCGGAGGCAGTTGCTCTCCCTCCATATGTGGGAGCGCAAAAGGCACGACTGCCTGAGGGGAGACTTGCCACATTTTGCAGAGGGTGGGCATGTGTGTAGACCCTTGGGGGGGAGGTGCTTGCGCACGCGCATGCTTTAATTTCAAGTCCAGATAGCCAGGAGACGGAGGGTGCAAAAAATGTCAGCCATCAGGTGGCCGTTGCTGGGCAGCCTGCCAGTCCTGCCCCACCCCCAGGTTCCTCCTAACACCTTTTGCCCCTCTCTTCCCTCTCTCATCATCGACAAAATACCCTCCCCTTGTCTTGCCACTGTCACATGGGAGCCGTGAAAATGGGGCCATTTAGAACTAAATAGTATTGTGATTTCCAAAGAGGTACAACATTGTCTTTCCTGTACTAATATTAATTACTCCTTAAGTGCCCAAGAACCTGTACTCTGGTTCAGTCAAAGTCCTGTCAAGCCTACAGTCTCAAGATTCACAAGCCAGGCACTAGAGGGCGACCATGAGCTGTGCCTGGCTGCTACCTGCCACTGAAAGGCTCGGTGCCATCCACCAAACTCCGTCCAGACAGCCCTCCATCTTCCTAGCGCTGCCCAAACCTCCTTTTATCACTCCCAACTCCTTTCATCTCCAGCCCCTTCTCCTGTTTGCCACGGCCAGGGGTTTTCAGTCGTCCCATCCCTGTGCTCTGTTTATAGACGGGGGAAATTTAATATCAACATTCCTGGGGCTTGAAAAGCACCTTGTCAAGCCTGAGAAGAGGAGGAGCCATGCGGTGCGCCTTGCCGAGGCACTTAAGAGGCTCTAAGCAGAGCTTTCGAGCCCCTCCTCCTCACCCCTCCCAAAAACTGAGTTTCCGAAAACAATTTGTTATGATAAGAGAGGCCGAGCCGAGCATGCCTGGCGGCCTTGATGAATACATTGGAGGGCCGTGCGGGCAAAGCAAAGGTGAATGTCGCGCACAGCCCACTCGGGAGGAAACAAAAAGGAAAAGAAAAAACAAGCCAAGGACATTCTCTAGCAGAGCAGGGGCACGTGGGTAAGGCAGAAAATGTCCGCACACCTGCTGCTTCCTCTGGAGCGGCATCCGCAACGGCCCAACCTGCCAGAGACGGCTCGATCAGGCCTGCCCGCCGGTGCACAAATGCACAGGATGTCAGATCCTGTATGGCTGGCTCAGAGGAGATACTGGGGAGGACAAGTGGAGAGCAGCTGAGCTCCCAGTGGAGCAGGCAGCCAACGGAGCTGCAGAGAATGCAAGTTGAGCTCTTCCCCCTTCAAGGGAGGCATGATGGAGAAGGAAAAAGGAGCCACTGAAGGCAAAGCAATAAACCGGAGATAAATAAACGTTTGGAACTCTGTTTTCTGATGTGTGTGTGTTTTTCCATCAATGACAGGTAAAGGTGGGTTATATAACTAAGGGCGCAAATCCTAAGCAGCGCTGGACTGGTGAGGCTGACAGGCCAGCGCCATATCCAGCACTGCTTAGGAGAGGTTGGAGCCTCCCCGCGACAAGGGAGAGTTTGCTCCCTTACTGCAGGGGAGGCTCCAGCTTCCCCTATGTGCTCCTCAGTTCTGTGCCTGCTAAATAGCGGCCGCAGATCTGAGAAGAACACACGGCCCAAATTGAGGCCACATGACCTCCCAAGCGGGCTTAGGAAGCAGCCATATGGCCGCCTCCCAAGCCCACCCACATCCCGCCCACAACCTCCCTCCCTCCCAATCCCCGTCCCGGACAGAAATGGAGCCTCCCTCGCACCGGCTTCGGTTGGTGCAAGAGAGGCTCCCCATAGCGTCAGCTTGAGAGCTTTACCAGTAATGGCATCTAAATGATTTAGCAACAGGTACTCACTTTTGATTGGCACTTGTGTCGGGGCCCGCCCACCAGAAGTGAGGTCATAGCTGGAACCCAGGAACCGCCCCCGGGAACCACCACGCCTCCTCGGTAGGCCGTGCAGCGTCCCGGGCCTTCTCTGGGGCCGCCACGCGAGCTACCGATTCCCCCCCCAGGAATCGCCGCGCCTCCTCGGGAGGGAGCCCCAGGCAGCCTACCTGCTCACGCTGCTGCTGCCAGCGGTCTCCCTCGCTCCGCTGCCTGCCTGCCTGCCTGCCTGCCTGCCTTGCCTGGCTCTGAGAACGTGCAGGCAATTCAAACGTGCAGGCAATTCAAATGTTGGAGGGGGCGGGGCAGAGCGGAGCGCCGACGGAGTCGACAAGTGGGCGGGCGAATGGGCAGGGCCAGCCCTAATCCTAGGAATGGGAACGTGCGTACCCGCTACATGACATGTCTGGCTTTAACGCTGACGCGGGGTGCTGCTCAGTGCCCCTGTGTCAGCACTAATGACATAGCGTCGACGCAACGATGTTGTAACGACGCTACGTGCAGTGTAGGATTGCGCACTGTAAGCCCCTCAAGCCTTAAAGCTATTCATTAGGGCTACCTCATTATGAGAAATGGATCAAGGGTTTTTTAAAAACAATTAAATGAACTTTATAAATAAATAAATATATTTCTTTCTAGATCACTTTCAGAACACAAGTTAGGCCAGCAAAGTTTGGCCAGCACAAGGGCCACTGTAAAGTGCATTTGGACCACTCTCGGAGTCAGGGAGGATGGTGCCTGTCTGTGTGCTGGCCTCCCTGACCCCCAGTGTGGTCCAAACACACTTTATGGTGGCCCTTGTGCCGGCCAAACTTTGCTGGCCTAACTGTGCCGGCCTAACTCCAGGTTAGGATTGCGCCCTAAGTCTCGTACAGCTAGGTGTATCCCAACAGAGTGTCGTTTTAAAAAGTGGGCCCCTGTACCAAAATGACTGAGAACCACTGATTTAAAGGAAAGGGACAGGGACAAGATCACTGCCTTTGATCCTTGGAGTGCAGCCATCTCGCCCCTTGCCTTCCAGGTGGAAGAGGGAGCAGGGCAAGACAGAAAGAAGCCCGATTGTTGTGCTCCAAAGTTTGGAACGCAGCCATTTTGCCCCTTCCTCCATTTGGCTCTTTAGATAAGAGGAGTGGAATGCGCTGGGAGCAATCCCAGCATGCTTTGTATTTCCTGCTTTGTTTACGGAGAGGTGACTGTGGGAGACTGCTCTTGCTCCTCCTGGTTCTGACTTGCGCAAAACCCAACTTATGTCAGGGTGTCCATGGCAGCTCATTGGCCGGGGATTGCCTGCATACTTGCAGAGGACAAGTCTATTGGTTGCTAACAGCCAGGGCATCTGAGTAACAGATGCTGAGATGAGTCAAAGGCCTTCACCTTATATGCCTTGCTTGGGAGTTTGCAGAGAAATCTAGCTGGCCCCTGTTGCTTAGATAATGCTGGAGCAGACAAACCTTGGCCTGATCCAGCCAAGGCTCTTCTTGTGTCCTGACTTCTGGATGCACCCAGATATTCAACCTCCTTGTTCATTACCAGGATTAAAATTTCCTCTTTACTTCCCTGTTCTGCAGAATTAAGTGCCAACACCTGCTGGAGAAAGCCCACTGTGCTTTCTTTCTCCTCCTGACACATTTGTGCTGGAAATATGTCAGACGTAGTTTCTGCAACGGATGATTAATTTGGCCTGTTAGAGAGGTGGAGAAAGGAGCTTACAGGCTGTGATCTGGTTTTAGCATTAAAAATCTCACATGGATTTTAATCGCCCCTTAAGGCAAGCTAGCACAGGGTTCAGTAATTGTAACCCAGTCACTCCGCACCACTTATCCAGCACTTTTCAAAAGAAATCCCCGTTTTTAAAGGGAAATGTGGCCAGGCTGTGACACATCCTTGCAATTTTGCATGGTTGTTCACTCATACCGACAGAACAGCCCTGTTCATACAACCTCTCGTGCACATTCAGTGAGCGGAGGGAGAATGCCACCCTGACAATTATAAGCAAGGGTTGAAATGGACACTTTTGCGCATATAGCTGTGCACATGTGGGTGGTAGGTATGGATGCCAGCAGTGATGTCATTCAGGGGGAACGGACCAGAACGGGCGTTCCGGATCCTAACGGGCTCCATGGCTGGTTCCGGGTTCCCGACAAGTGCCAATCAAAAGTGAGTTCCTGTTCCTAAATCATTTGAATGACACCACTGGATGCCAGGGTGGAATTGGGTGGTCTGCTTCTGCTTTTGAGTATACATGTTAGGCAGGGGCTGGATGAAGAAGGCTGTCTCAATGACAAAGCAAAGCTGTAACAGGGGGATAGAATCTGCCTCTCAAATTCCTCACCATGCCACATGAGTTGATTTTATTTATAAATAACATCTTTTAAAAATGTTCTTTGTTTTTCCTTATACAGGCATGCCCCAGTATCCACTGATTCAGTATCCATGGTTTCTGTTATCTACTGATACCGTGGATACTGGGACCCCTATTAAAAACATAGAATATTAAACAAATCTCATTTTTTATACCTTGTTGCAGCAAAACCGCTGATACTCCTCTATCTTTAAAAAGGCGTCCCCAGTATGCATGGTTTCAGGACTCCACAGTGGCGTCCAGAACAGAACCCCAGCAGATACTGGGGCATGCCTATATTTTTGTGTGTGTTGCCTTGGGAAATGGTTGCATATTTAAAAACAGGATATGCATCTTTGCAGCAGCAATAATAATAATAATAAACTTATGAAGGTTTTTGGTTTACTCTTTTTTAAACCACTCTTAGTTTTATGCCTCTCATGATGTCTAGTAATTCTATGTAGGACTTTTTAACTAATTGCAATATGTGATTTTTTTTTAATTTATAATATTTAGATTCCACATTTTAGCCAACAGCCCCAAAAGCATTCCATACAAGGAATATTGAAAAATAACACAACATAAACCATCAAATAAACAATTGCTAGTATAACAGCATAGCTAGATCAAGAGCTAAATCAGTACAGTACCTGTGCTCAGTGGCATAACTAGGTCATTTGACATCCGGGGTCCATATATTTTTGACACCCCCATGCGACAAAAAAATTTTATATTTATATTTTTCACATTTTTCACATTCACTGCTGGCTGGGCTGGTGGGGTAGCTTGACGAGGGACACCTGGTGGAACTTCTGCCTAAGCGCTGAGCTTCTCCCTCTCCCTCCTTTCTGCAGGTGCAGTAGCAGTACTTAAGACCCTCTGGCTTGCCAGAGGCGCGAGCCTTTGGCGCGAGCCGAAGGGCAAGAGCCAAAGGGCTCTTTGCCCGTGGCTCTTCGCCTGTGGGACGGAGCCGGAGCCCAGCTGCTATTATCAGTCAACCTGTCTGTTTCCCCCATGGATCTTCAGTGACCAGCCACGCTCCGGTTCTTCATATTTTGGGAGCTTATGTCAGCAAGCCTACTACCAGCCTTTTATGTGAGTGAGTGAGTGAGAGTGTGAATGTGAGGGCTCCTGGCCTGAGTGAGAGTCAGGCCAGGAGGGGGAAAAGTACTTCCTGCCTCGGTGAGAGGGGGGCAGGGAGGGACAGTTTTTGGAGGGCCTCTGTGAGAGAGAGGCAGAGATCTGTAGCAACCTCAGTGTGAGGGGGGTAGGGGTTGCTGCAGTGGAGGTAGTGTGCGTGTGTGTGGGTGTCTGTGATTTTAGACTGTGTGTGCGGCTGTAGTTTGGCTGAAGGTCGTCCCTGCCGGAATATGTGCTTGACATCACGAGGGAGCTCAGGGGAGGGGAGGGGGGCCACCATCAGCAGAGTCACGGGTCACGGAAGGTATGGTGGTGGGGGTTGGGCCGGACGTTACAGAAGAAGGAGGGCCAGTCGTAGACAGACTGTCCCTCTTTCTGGCCCTTCTCTCATCCCTCTGACCCTGGGTACTCCTGGCAACAGCCCCCTAAGTCTGAAGCTGCTGCTTCTGAATGCCAGGTCGGTTAATAATAAGACCTGTCTGATCCAGGATCTAATCCTGGAGGAGAAGGCCGACCTGGTATGTATCACGGAGACCTGGTTGGATGAGCTGGGAGGGGTTAGTCTTTCCCAGATTTGTCCGCCGGGTTTCCAGGTACTGCAGCAGCCACGACTACAGGGGCGGGGAGGTGGGGTTGCAATGGTCTATCGGGATTCCATCCGTCTCACCAGATATTCTGTCCAGCAGTCCACCGGGTTTGAGTGCCTTCGCGTTGCGTTGGAGGGGCGAGACAGAATAGGGATTCTGTTGGTGTACCGCCCGCCTTGCTGCCCAACAGTCTCCCTGCCTGAGCTGACGGAGCTGGTCTCGAGCGTGGTGTTGGAGTCCCCCCGCCTTTTGGTGTTGGGGGACTTCAATGCCCATGCCGAGGCCCCGGGAACAGCTGCAGCTCAGGACTTCATGGCCTCCATGGCAACCATGGGTCTGTCTCAAAGAATATCTACCCCAACACATGATGCGGAACACACGTTGGACCTGGTGTTTTACTGCTGGGCAGGTTGATGGCGATCTGGAGGTGGAGGAGATTAAGATCACTCCTTTGTCATGGACAGATCACTTTCTGGTGGGATTTAGGCTTGTTGCAGCCTCCTACCTCTGCAATGGTGGGGGATCGCATTCTATGATCCGCCCTCGGAGGCTGATGGATCCTAATGGATTCCTGAGGGCTCTGGGGGATTTTCCTGTTGCCAGAGTTGGAGATCCACCCGGCGCCCTGGTCGACCTCTGGAATACGGAGATGGCCAGGGCCCTGGATGAGATCGCTCCCGAGTGTCCCCTGCCCAGTTGCAGAATCAGAGCGGCTCCTTGGTTTTCTGAGGAGCTGCGAATGATGAAGCGGCAGGGCAGGCGTCTAGAGCGTCAGTGGCGAAGGACTCATGCCGAATCTGACCGTACCCGGGCTAGAGCCCACTTAAGATTATATTCTAGGGCGGTGGCGGCGGCTAAGAGAGCCCACTTCTCTGCCACCATCGCTTCTGCAGAGAATCGTCCAGCTGAGCTTTTCCGTGTGGTCCGTAGCCTTCTACATCTGCCCCCCCCATTGGAGGGGAGGATCACACGGAGGCTCGTTGTGACGAATTTGCGAAACACTTTGCAGAGAAGGTCGATCAGATTCGGCACGACTTGGACGCCACTGTGGGCATTTCTAGTGATGTCCCTGGGGAACCTGTCTATCCCATTATTTGGGATTCTTTTCAGCTTGTTGAACCTGAGGATGTGGACAGGATTCTCTGCAGTGTGAGACCTGCTGCTTGCCCGCTTGACCCTTGCCCAGCATGGCTACTTAGAGCTGCCCGGGAAGGGCTGGCCGAGTGGACGGGGAGGGTGGTGAATTCATCTCTGAGGGAGGGGGTGCTGCCGCCTGCTTTGAAGTGGGCGATGGTTCGCCCCCTCCTGAAGAAACCCTCCCTGGATCCCACTAATCTAAATAACTTTCGGCCAGTCTCAAATATCCCATTTCTGGGCAAGGTGATTGAGCGGGTGGTGGCGTCCCAGCTGCAGAGGGTACTGGAGGAAACGGATTATCTGGACCCATTCCAATCTGGCTTCAGGCCGGGGTTCGGGACGGAGACTGCCTTGGTCGCCTTGGTGGATGACCTATGCCGAGGAATGGACAGGGGGAGTGCGACCCTGTTAGTCCTGCTGGACCTCTCAGCGGCTTTCGACACCATCGACCATGGTGTCCTTCTGGGTCGGCTGGCTGGGTTGGGGCTTGGAGGCACTGTTTTGAAGTGGTTCCGCTCCTTCCTGGCTGACAGATCCCAGAAGGTGGTGCTGGGGGACGCTTGTTCGGCACCCCGACCTCTTAAGTTTGGGGTGCCGCAAGGGTCTATCTTATCCCCCATGCTATTTAACATCTACATGAAGCCGCTGGGAGAGGTCATCCGGGGGTTTGGGGTGGGGTGTCATCAATATGCTGATGACACCCAACTCTATCTCTCCTTTCCCCCTGATTCTGAGGAGGCAGTTGAGGTCCTGAATCGTTGTCTGGAGGCAGTTGGGGGCTGGATGCGGGCGAACAAGCTGAAATTAAATCCGGATAAGACAGAGGTGCTCTTGGTCCGGAAATCCACAGCTCGGGTATTGGATTATCGCCCTGCTCTGAATGGGGTTGCACTCCCTCTGAAGGAGCAGGTTCGCAGCTTGGGGGTTCTCCTGGATTCACAGCTGCACCTGGAGTCTCAGGTGTCGGCGGTGGCCAGGGGAGCCTTTGCTCAGCTTCGGCTGATCCGCCAGCTGCGACCGTACCTGAGCTGTGCGGACCTGGCCACAGTGACCCACTCCCTAGTGACATCTAGGTTAGATTTTTGCAATGCGCTCTACGTGGGGCTGCCTTTGAAGACGGTCCGGAAATTACAACTAGTACAGAACGCGGCTGCTTGGGTGGTTGCTGGGGCACGTCGGTTTGACTCTGTCGAGCCGTTGCTTCGGCGACTACACTGGCTGCCGGTTCTGTTCCGGGCCAAATTCAAAGAGCTGGTGTTGACCTTTAAAGCCCTTTACGGCTCGGGCCCAGGGTATTTGAGGGACCGCCTCCTTCCATATAATCCGACCCGTACTCTGAGGTCATCTGGGGGGGCTCTTTTGACTGTGCCGCCACCAGGAGAGGTGAGAGGGGTGGCGGCCAGCAGGAGAGCCTTCTCGGCGGTGGCACCCCAACTTTGGAATACCCTCCCCTTAGAGCTAAGAATTGCTCCCTCGTTGGCGGTATTTCGGCGGGGACTGAAGACCTTCTTGTTTAAACAGGCTTTTAGTTGCTGACAGGCTGGCTGGTCTTGTATTTCTTGTATTTTTTATTTTTTTTGTACTCGATCCAGGGGATAACAGTTGTATTTGTATATTGTATTTTTATATTGTTTTTAATCACTGTTTTTAAATTATGATGTTTTTATTCTGTTTTTTAATTTTTTTTGTATTGCCGCCTTGAATGCCTTTTTAGGCAGAAAGGCGGGGTAAAAATCTTTAAAATAAATAAATAAATAAATTTTATATACCCTTTCTTCAAGTTGCTCAGGAATTCGAAAATCCCAAGACTAACATTCAAAGACCAGAAGATATTAAAAAGAAAACATTTGGATTTTTAAGTCAATAGGTTTCACTTGTTCAGTTGTATGGACTGGAAAATAGACAGTAGCTGTGATTCCCTGCCTAATTGCAGGGCTTTTGCAGAGACCAAAGTCTGAATATGTCGCATGACAACATTTCAAAGGAGCGCTCATCAAATCAATTGCTTATAGGCCTCTACAAAGCTTCTCTGCCAGATCCCTACAAAGCTGCGGGGGAGGGCAAAGACTGGGGTCTGGAGGCTTCAGTGGTTGAAGTTTAACTAAAAAAAAGTCCAATGAGCCGCCTTGGGCTGCAAGACAGCGCCCTTCATCAATGCTCTGGCCTAGGACACCGGGCAGGGTCCCAAACCAGAGCGCTGTGATAACAATCCTTCTTCAAGGCTCTAGTCTTTGTATGTAAAACAAACAGAACTGCCTTCCTCCAGGGAATCTGGCTTTGATGGTCTTTATCAGGAATAGTTAACATATTTAGGCCTGTCTGTCACATGCCTAGCTAGTCCCCTGACTACTGGATGTTCACACCCATTGGGGATATCTCCCAGGATTCCTCCTGTGAAGGAGTTGCTGATGAGTTAAGCCAGTTTGCACATGAGTAGAACCCAGATCTTTGAAGCAAGAGACCTACTTCTGTTGTTTACATATGTTGCATGGCAGCCAGCACTTTAGGAGAGGCATTCCCTTGTGCATCTGGTTAAAGGGAAATGCCTCTTTCTGGCCAATGGTGTGCGCCTACTAGAAGGCCAGGCAACCCAACCAGGCTGACCCCAAACTCTCCAATGCTAGTGTCAGCAGCCATGCAAGTCATCCAAGCGACTCGCATTCCTCTTGTGCCCAACACTCCTGTCTTCAAATAAGAGTATCTCCCAGCAGCCTCTGCATCAACATAGTGGATGCATCCATTGGCCAAAGCAGAGTCTGGGAGGAGCCAGCACTTTTGGTGGTCTGTCACCTGCCATGGGCAAATTTAGGGGAGGTGCAGGTATCAAACATGCTGAGGGGAGGGGGAATACCGGGCTTGGATCCGGAGCCCCTGCAACCTGGTGCCAGCATTGTCTGGTTTTTAAGGAATTATAACCTATGAGAGCCTTGTGTGGCACAGAGTGGTAGGCTGCAGTATTGCAGTCAAAAGCTCTCCCCAGGACATGAGTTTGATCCCAGCAGAAGTTGAGTTCTCAGGTAGCCGGCTCAAGGTTGACTCAGCCTTCCATCCTTCAGAGGTCAATAAAATGACTACCTGGCTTGACTGGGGAAGGCAACGGCAAACCATCCCATACGGTAAGTCTGCCTGGTAAATGTTGCAAATGTGACATCATTCCCTTGAGTCAGTAATAACTCAAGAGCACAATCCTAACCTGGAGTTAGGCCAGCAAAGTTTGGCTGTAAGGACAAATTGTAAAGTTTGTTACAGATGTGCACCATCCTCCCTGACTCCGAGAGTGGTCCAAACACACTTTACAGTGTTTCCTGTGCCAACCAAACTTTGCTGGCCTAACTGTGCCTGCCTATCTCCAGGTTAGGATTGCGCTCTCAGTAGGACTACTTGACTTATTATAACATATACTGCTGCCAAATACAGTATTTGAGGATTAGAGGGTCCATGGTAAATGTCCATGGCTGTTGAGTCAAAGTGGAAAGCAAAATGTTTGCAAACGATCAAATTAGTTCATCTGAGGGAAGCCACAGACTTTGGGCAAGCCCTTGTTTATAAAATGGGCACAGTCATAGCCTATGTCACATTCACACTGCAGATAACTGATGTAATTGTAGCAAAGCTCTTTGTCTACTACAAACATTATAAAAACAGTGAGCAATACTGTAGCGCAAGGATAGACTTAAGCACCCATCCTAAGGCTGCTGCGCACTACCTACTGGTGCAGTTCTTCTTTCCTAAGTGTCTATCCTTAAGGGGAAAAATAGCATCCTGTTGATTTCCTGGGATGGGAGGAAAAAACATTTCCAAGAAAATCTCTCTCAAGCTTGCCCATGAACTTTGACAGTCTTGCTGGAGCATTTCCTGAACAGGACATGGAAAAAACAATACAATATCAGCTATTATGCCCAGCAGACTGGGAGGGGCTTTCAAAGGAAGTGGGCAGGGCTATGCTATGGTGGGTTGTGTTGTGTAGCTTGACCCACTTTGGGTCGCTATGTCTTCCCATGGTGGGTTTTGGGACATGGACAAACATCAAAAGGGCAGAGATCAGCAGTTTTATCGCACACACACACATTCCAGATTTGCTCTGTTGCAGCACTAGAATCCAAATCATGAATTAACGGTTAGTCTCCCATTTTATCTGTCTTCTTATTTAACTAACTGCAATGTTTAGGATGGATTTGAAGGTGGCTATTGACTTGAAGGTGGCAAAGGTGGAACTTGGAAGAAGGGCCAGCACTCAATGGCTGAACAAATGTCTTGTATGCAGAAAGTCCCGGGTCCCAATTGGGCGGGAAAAGGATAGAAATATTTGAAATCAATAAATAACCCCCTGTTGTAAGGCTGGGGACAAAAAGACATTGCCTGAGACCTTGGGGAGCCACTCAGTTTAGACCAGTGGTTCTCAAATTGTGCATCAGGACCCACCAGTGGGCCGTGAGCCAATTTCAGGTGGATTGTGAAGCATCTAGAGCAGCCATATTGAAAATATGGGAAGATGGGATGCTGGAAAGGGGAGGGCTGTGTGGCTGTTTTTTGCTTGTCACGGTTGTAAATTGGCTTTTTTGTTTCTGATTCACTTTGCTAGTGAAAATGACTGAGAAATAACCCAAATTATTGCTACATTCTCAGAAAAGCAGCAGGTTCGGGCATCATAATGATGGCACTTCTGGCCTTGATATCACTTCCAGTGGGTCCTGGACAGACTGTCATTCTAAAAAGTGGGTCCCAGTGCTAAAAAGTTTGAGAACCACTGGTTTAGGCAATACAGAGTTAGCCGGACCAAAGGACTGACTCCACATGAAGCAGCCAATTTCATGTGTTCATGTAAATCTGGGGCTTCCACATGTACAGCTACACCTGCCAAGTTTGGAAAATCCCCAAAGAGGAGATTTTGGGCACAACACCTCCCAGGGAAATGTTCTTGGTCAACCTCTCTTAGAAATTAACAGGCGCCATTCAAGATCAAGAGTGTTTAGACTGAAAATTCCTCTAGGAATTGTCAAACGTCTAAAAGCCCACATAGTTAAACAGCTGAGATCTAACGTCTTTGCTTGATCTGTTTGTGAGATCTTAGATGTGAGCACCTAGATAGCGCAACTCTAAGGTTTCATAAGACCAGCTTGCAAGACTTTAGATCTGAGCTATGCCACCGAGCAGAGAGCTGGGCCCTCATCCGATTGTGGCTTTGCACTGCAGGAACTTGAGTTCCAGCAGTGCAGAGCACTTTATGGCAGGGCAAAGCCAGGCCAGGCTGCTGTTGTGCACTGCCGGGCTGCCAACACAAACAGTGAGAGGTTTGACGCCTGCAACAGCAGCTCCAGAAAGTGGCTGGTACATGGGCAGCAGGGGCAGGGAGGGGTAGTTCCAGGGTGTTCTTGAGTGGGGAGGGGGAGGGCAGGGAGTGAGCTGGAAGGGGAGAATCTTGGCAGCAAAAGTGCACACTACACCAGATCCCAACCTCAGGAGATTCACAGGATGGGCACGAAGGCAACAGCCTTTTCTTGTTGTTTGTTTCAAGCATCTGATATTATTAATACAATTAATAGAGGTGTGCCCCGGTATCCACTGATTTGGTATCCATGGTTACCATGGTATCCATGGATACCATGGATGCTGGGACTCCTATTAAAAAGACAGGGGAACATTAAACAAATCTCTTTTTTTACCTTGTTGCAGTAAAACCACTGATGTTCCCCTATCTTTAAAAAGGTGACCCCAGTATCTGCTGTTTCTGGTATCTACGGTGGGGTCCTGGGCACGCTAGTCTGTCTTTATTACAGGATACGGCTAATTTAAAAGTAATAAAAATGAACACCAAGCCAACACTGAAATTGGAGAACAAAAACCCAGAGCAGACACAATTCCAGGGGGGAGGCAGTTGTTTGACTCCAAGAGAGATTAAAAGCCGGTGATGGAACACTGGGAGAGTTGCCCGACCTCCCATAGCAGCCCTCTCCGCAGGCGGGGTGCCACGTCCAACGTCACTGACCACGATGCTGCCAACACAAACGCAGAGCTGGCAGGCACACTTGGGAGGAGGAGGGCATTGGGATGTCTGAGCCCTAAACTGTTTGGGGCTTTGAAGGACATGACTGACACGCCGAACTGTGCCCCTATCAGTAGCCAGTATGGCTGATACAACAATGGGGTGATGTGACCCTGATACCGGGCATCAAGCAGCATTCTGCACTAGCTGCAGTTTCTGAAAGATTTGCAAGAGCAGCCCCACAGAGAGCACGCAGCACATTACAGTAATCCAAGCCAGGTGAGGTTATAGCCTGTGTGCCCCGGTTGACCTGATCATGGTCTACTGCAGGCTTGCCTAACTATTAGCAGAGCCTGAAAGCCAAACAGCACCCACCCATCAAGGGCTTAGTCAACTCTATTTCTGTTGCCTGCATGCATGCCTACATGCCTGTATGCCTGGGATTACAAAAATGGGGCGGGGACATTCACAAGTGCCCTGCAGGCCCTAATCCACAGGCAGTGAACTGTGTTCGGCATGATGGGTCACAAAAAGTTGTGCTGGCCTACAAAAAATGAGCAGTTTTTTAAACGGCAACTGATAAAGTATCTGCAGAGGTCAGCCCCAATCTCAGTAGACACACACACAGAATGCTGACCTATCCGATAAAATGGCAGGGACCAAAGCTATCAGAGGAAAATATAGCTTGCCTTTTTCTGACTCAATTGATTGGACTTTTATCTAAAATAACAGACATTATAAGATAGGCAAAAAGTTTCAGATAAGGAAGAGAATTGAAGCAGTCTTGAATCCAGATCAGGTTGGGGAGGGGAAAACAGGTTCAAACTCCCATATCCGCTCTGGGCCGATCAATGAAAGGCTCCTGGCATTGTCCTGGTTGGGGGAACGTCTAAAACATTGCAAATGTTGAGTGAACTTTGAAACTTTGGAGTTTATTCTGTGATTATCATTAACTTGGTAAGCCAGTGACTATTGATCAAGCCCTGGACCGAAGGTGACAATGTTTGAATGAATGGTTGGGATGCAAGAATTGGAGGAGAGCTGGAGGGAGGGCAGAAAGAACTAAAGAAAGAAAGATGGCAAAGGATTATGAAAGAACACAGTTTTCCAAGTATCAAGCGGCAGGTGATTAATATTTGGCAGGGGTGGGAGGGGGAGAAAGAGCAGTTGGTGGCAATTGGGCAGGACTGGCTGAATTGGCCTGATGTCACAGAGGAGTAGGGCAGGGTGTCTGACTACCATTGGCAAAGCTGCTCACTTCCTAGAGCAGTGATGGCGAGCACACACGTGTCAAAGGTGACATGCATGTCAAAGGTTACAAGCCACAATGTTTTTGGGTGACACACCAGTGATCACCAACACCCAACTACTGAGGGCGCAATCCTAACCTGGAGTTAGGCCGGCACAGTTCGGCCAGCAAAGTTTGGCCAGCACAAGAGCCACCGGAAAGTACGTTTGGACCACTCTCGGCGTCAGAGAGGCCAGCACACAGATGTGACCCATCCTCCCTGACTCTGGTGGCCCTTGTGTCAGCCAAACTTGGTTGGCCTAACTGTGCCAGCCTAACTCCAGGTTAGGACTGTGCTCTGTGTTTGTTTTATACTTATTTCATGTTTGCAATGATTTAATGTTTTTTTTAATACATTTAATGCACAGCCCCACACATGATTGGACCGTATTTTTAAAAAACAAATGAATATGTAAATAATTGTTTTTCTTTTGTTTGGGAGGGAGGAAGGACATGCCAGCAGCATCAAGCTGGCATTTTTGTCAAGGTGAGCCCAAAAGGTTTGCCATCACTGCCCTAGAGAGAGGCGGGGGGGGGGGGTAGAAGGGCCCAGGAAAGCAGAAGCAAATGAAGCAGGGGGGGCCTAGGAAATGAGGATTGGGACTTCAAGTGGCAATATCAAGGAACTCAGGGAAGGTCAGAAAGGCCCAAGAAGAGAAGGAAGAGGGCACATAGGACATGATTGTGACATACAAAATAATGCACGGAAGGGATAGAGTCAATAAAGGGATGTTCTTTTCCCTCTCTCAAAACACCAGAACCAGGGGGCATCCGCCAAAACTGAGGGCTGGGAGAGTTAAAACAGATTAAAGGAAATACTTTTTTACCCAGCGGGTAGTTAATCTGTGGAACTCTTTGCCACAGGAGGTGGTGATGGCATCTGGTCTAGATGCCTTTAAAAGGGGATTGGACAGATTTCTGGAAGAAAAGTCCATCGTGGGCTATAGGCAATGATGGGTTGTGCAACTTCCTTACGTTAGTAGTAGGCTACTACTGGGTGTACTACTGGGTGCAAGGGAGTGGCAACAGGATGCAAGCATCTTGTTGTCTCATGCGCTCCCTGGGGCACCTGGTGGGCCGCTGTGAGATACAGGAAGCTGGACTAGATGGGCCTTTGGCCTGATCCAGCAGGGCTCTTCTTATGTTCTTATGACTGGTATATGTGGCAGAAGCTGTAGGGATGATGTGCTACCTCTGAAAATATCCCAGCACCTCTGGCAGTCCAGTCAGCCCTGCTGCCTGTATGGCCTACTGGGAAACTGAAGCCTGGCTGGGCCCAGACTTCAGATACATCTGGATGACATTCCCGCATGAGCCGTTTGCTCCAGGAAACACCTGTGTAATTCCAGTGCTTCCCATGGTCATCGTAATGCCTGAAGCCATATCTAGTCATAAGAAAGTCAATGAAACCTACTCCTCGTAGTCTGGTGTCTTCACTGGGTGGGGGGAGGGTAAACAGGGTAAATGCCTGATTCAGGGGAGTGGCAGCAAGATGCAAGGATCTTGTTGTCTTGTGTGCTCCCTGAGGCATCTGGTGGGCCACTGTAAGATACAGGAATGAGAGACAAGAGATACAGGACTAGATGGGCCCCTGGCCCGATCCAGCGAGGCTGTTCTTATGTTCTGTAACTGTGCATCAGATTGCAGCTTCAGGTACTTTGATGACAGCGGGAAGCAAAGGCAACACAAACAGCCCAATCCCAGCTTTGCATTCTCACAAGCCAGTCAAGTCCACTTGGGACAGACGGAGCCACCAGCACTGGGGAGTGGGACTGCTCAGTGGCTGAGGGTGTGCTGGGGAGGCAGAAGGACCCAGGCTCAGTCCCTGGCCTCTCACTCCTAGCTCCGCAATGCGCTCTGTGAACCTCTTGAATTGGAAAGCGACATCCGAATATTCTAACTAAACAAAAGATAAATAGTGTGGCCCAGTGGTCTGCCTCTGATGCATTTATGGAGCAAGAGCATTTCTTGCTCGGCTCAGGAGGCAGACGGAGATGACAGAGCAGGGTCATTTGGAAAATCAGGGCCTTTCGCAGGAATCCTGCTGGCCAACCAGTTCAGAGCAGACCATTGCTCAGAATGCTGCACAGAGCCTTGAAAGTTTCCACTCGGCCCCCGAGACGGCTGTGCTAGTAGCAGCCACGCTCAACTTTCAGGGAACAGCAGCGTGCTGTGACTCAAGGTTAAGCTTCTAAAGGCCACTCTGCATGTTATAAAATTCCAGTAGCAAAGGCAATGAAAATGACCTAATGGGATAATAGAGGCCTATCTACAGTAGGGAATGAATGTCCCCTTACTTGGAGGAGACCTCTGTGACTGCCCTCCTTACAGGATGCAGCATGCTCCCCATTGGTGCAGCTGCATCAGCGGGGGGGGGGGGCACAGTTAGTTAGGATTGGGCAGTGAATCAGTGATTGGGCATGTGTTGCCTTTTCATCCAACTTGCAGAGGTCCTCTTGGAGCCCTTCGCAATCTGTTTGGATTTCTCCAACTTGACAACACTGGAATCTATGCAAACCTGGCCACCTCTCTGCTCATCCATGACTCCAGATCATTCTTGAACAAGTCTGACAGCACCAGCCCCAAACCCCACTGCTTGCATCCCTGCTTTGGGAGGACTGTCTGTTGACTCCTCTGCAGTTCCTGTTCCGTACCATGTAAAGCCGGGTCTTCCTGATATCCCTTTTGCCGGGTGTTGCACAAACCACTACCACCACCACCACCCACCACATCTGGATTGCTATTTCATAGATGCCTGTAAAAGTCTGCATGTAAAAATACCAAGAAGCAGGATTGGGTGGGACGGAAATAAGTTAGATCCAGTCCACAGAATTGACAGCTACCCTTAAAGACAATTCTTTCCAGGCATATCATCCCAAGAACGTACAGCGTGCCTTTCCATTGCCGAGTAATTGCAGGCAATGGACAGAGCAGTAGGCTCTCTCCCCCTCTCCATACGAAGAAGACCTGCTGTGTGCCCATTAGCAGTTGACATTTAGAATTCTCACATGACGACGTGGGCCCCCTGGGCATTAAGTGAGACTGCCACCTTGACTCTAAACATTGACACAGCTTCAACAAATCTTAGGGTCATCCTTAGCACTTGAAGGTTTCAGCTGTGGTTTTGAGCTGAGTGGCAAAATCCCCCTCATGCTGGGCTGCGTTAACACAAATGGCTGGGGCAATTTCACAGTTCAATATCAAGGAAATGCAAGGTTGAGTCATTCCCACTTCTGAGGGGAGGCAAAATAATCTCAGGCCTGTGGTGCAGCAGGCTACAGGACAGAGATACACTACAAAATTAAGAGACGACCCCCTGCTTACCATGTGGAAATAAGATATATATTTGCAGATTGCTGCTGGGAACAGAAAACCGAACTAGGTGAAGGACCTGAACTGAGCCCTTCTTAAAATATTACAGGTAATGGTATATCTTAGTACCAAACCTTTATTTTCTTAAAAGAGCACAGCTCCCATTACCAACACTTAGGATCCCTCGATATAAATTAACGATCAATAATATAAATGCCCCGCTTTGGGAACCCTCGGCCATTAGATTCAGAATAAGATTATCTTCTTATATTCAGGCAGTAATAGTCCTGATGTTGTAGACCAACAAGTAAGTTGTTCTAAAAAGTGAAGACTTGCATGCCCCTGTAGCATTATGATTAAGAAACCGATTAGGAAATCCCCTGATTAAATCTTGCCTCTGCCATGAATTCTTACAGCATGATCTGATGCATGTTTACTTGGAAGTAGGACCCACTATGTCCACTGGGGCTTACTCCTAGACAGGGATTTCAGCCCTGGCTAATACTTCGTCTCTCAGTCCCTTTTCCTGTCTATTGTTGTTATTTACCCCACCTTTCCCATGCCAAAGCAAATACCCAAGGCAGTTACAGAGAACATAAAAGTAAAATGCAAGCAATAAGTACAAAAACCAAAAGCTTTGAAAACATGTAACATTTAAGCAGAGAGGATTGTTGCAGATCGCTCTCACCCTGCCCGTAATCTATTTGAACTTCTTCCCTCTGGGCGTCGTTATAAGACACTGTATATTAGAACAACCAGGCACAAGAACTGCCTCTTTCTGTTTTCCTTCCTGCTGTTGGGTTACTGAATAGCTGATTGTGTAGTACTGATTATATGTGGTATTGAGTGTATGTTGATGTTCTGATTTGGATAAATTTAGAGTTACTGGGGTCTTGTTAATATGATATTTTGTTGTATTATTACTTATTAGTTTATATGTGAGAGCTTTTCGGCCGGAGTAAAATTCCATGAATGGTGAAATTCCATGTATGGCCAATAAAAATTCTATCTATCTTTAATATGAACTCACAAAATGTTCAAAAACAGGGCAAAACCCAACTCATCTCATCAGGCCATGGGAGGGGGGTAAACAATTGTCCAGGGGAGCAGTCGAACTATAGCCCTATTCCAGAGGGGAGAACACCAACCATCATCCAAAGGCCAGACGAAATAGGTATGTTTTGAGGCCTTTCTGAAAAACCTACTACTATGTCTACTATGTGATGGATATGTTATTGTCCTGCTTTAAGGGTTGAGTTAAGAATGATTCAAGTGTTATTCAAACTGTGGGTCAGGACCCACTTGGTGGGTCGCGACCTGATGCCAGGTGGGTCATGGGAAGCTGGGAGCAGCCATCTTGGAAACTGCAGAACTTACTTTTGGTATATTCCTTTTGTGAGTGTTAACTGTTAGAATTTTCAAGTGAAGTTTTTTGAAAAATTTTGTTTTTAGTTCAGTGCTTTTACATCATATTTTGTCCTAATTTTGCTTTCTGTCAGGGATGTTTCATGGTTGTGCACTTACTGCAGTCCAAGAATGCCAGTTTGCATTCTAGGAGTATCATTTGATTATGTCACACTGACAGCACTTTCTGCTTGATGATGTCACTTCCATCTATGATATCATTTCCAGGTTAATGACATCATTTCCGGTGTCCCAACACGAATGCCATTCTAAAAAGTGGGTCCTGGTCTAAAAGGTTTGAGAACCACTTATTTAATTCGTAACCTTACAGCATTATCCTATGCATGTGTCGCCCCGGGCTGGCCCCCGCCTCCGGAGCACCCTTGCGCTGGGACGATCAGGCCAGCCAGGACTCCGGCGGGAAGGGACAGGCGGGCCTGTTCGGCCTCAGCTCATGGCCGGCTCCCCGCCAGGTCGCTCCCCCGGCCACAGAGAGAGGCGGAGAGGCGCCAATGGCCGGGAGGGACCCCGGCCGAGGCTCTTGCAGTGCCCCAGCCACCTCCTGCAGCCTCAACGCAGCTGGGGCAAGCCGTGGTGAGGAGCCTGCAGATGTCTCCGGGCCTCGGCCGACTGCGCAAGCGTGCGGCCAAGGCCCGCGAGACTGGGCGAGCCCGCCAGAACTCTCGCGAGAGATGCGGCAGGATTTCGTCCTGGAAGGGGCAGAGCCTCCCTGGCTGGCCGGGGAGTTCATAAGGTGGCCGGCCAGTTGCGGGAGAGGTCGCTCTCTCCTGCGGCTGCCAGCTAGGGAAGAGGCTCGCCGAGGAGGCTGGCCATCTCCTTCCCCTTACGGGCGTGAAAGCCCCTATTTGGAGCTGGCAGTAGCCAGCGGGGGGGCAAATTGGGGAGGCGAGGAAGCCCTGCCCGACCCCCAGGGAGCATGTCCCAGAGCAGAGGCGTGGGGAGGGGGCGCCCCCGAGAGGCCCTGATACAAGGGTCGCACATCGGCACGTGCCCAGCCAGGGCATGCCACACCCCCTCAAGATGCCCACCACAGGGGACAGGGCCAGGAGACAGACCCCAGGCAGCAGCCCCGGCCGAGGACATCCCAGATGGGATCTGGACAGAAGACCCCAAGGAGGACCACCGAGGCGGGAACAGGCGACACCCTGCCACAGGCGCAATTCCATTTGAACTATACGGCGAGCCCTGTGATGGAACAGGGCTCGCGGGGCTACCCCCGGGCACAAGACATACGGGGGGCCCAGGGCCGAAAGGGGGGGCCATGAATGTAAAAGCTCTCTCCCGATTAACCGGCTGTATCCACGCTCCAACACGCCTCGCAGCATCTTTTCACAGCATAGGGAGGCCGCCTGGGAGAGGAGGGTGCGATCCGCCGCCACCGGACCCTGTGGGGACTCCCCCCCCCCAGGCACAGCATGCTTACTCAGAACTAAGTCCCACTCTTCTCAACAGGGCTTACTTTCTGGTAAGTGTGTTTTGGTCTGAAGCCTTAAGGGAGTTACATGGCTAACGTTTCACAGATTTCAGTGATGTTTAGTCATGACTGACTTTCTGTGGATACAACCCACACTGTATTTAAACTATTTAAACAAAAGAATTGTGTGGTACCTTAAAGACTAGCAGATAGATTGGACCATCAGCTTTGGGGCAGATGCAGACAGTGTCAGCCTTGGGCAGCGGATATATGGTTGCAGAGGGGGAAAAAATGGAAATTGACCTCTCCAAAGATCATGAAATTCAAGAACTGCCTGTGACAGTTCTCTGTAAAGCGTAAATGGGTACAACAGAAGCACAGTTAACAACTGACAGTGGCAGTAATCAGCAACAGTATATGCATTCAAAGCATTAGGTTTCTTGTGTTTTTTCTAGATTGCATGCATCCCTTTTGGAACAAGAAACCATCTTATTCCTTTGCTATGCAAATCACCACGTGAATGTTTTTTTGCTCAGATATGGAACAGCAGCAGCAGCAACAACAACGGTTATATGCTGCCTTTCTGCAGGATGGTGCAGTGGTTTGGGAGTTGAACTAGATTCAGGTCCATGAAGCTTCCCAGCTGACCTGGGGCCAGTCACTCTCTCTCACAGAGAGGTTGTGAGGACAGAAGGAGGGAACAGAAGAGCCCCACTGGATCACACCGAAGGCCCATCTAGTCCAGCTTCCTGCATCTCGCAGTGGCCCACTAGAAGCCTCAGGAAGCACATGAGACAACAAGGTTCCTGCATCCTGTTACCACTCCCCTGCAAGGAACTATGGGGGGGGGAGAAAGTATGTACACTGAGCTCCTTAGAGGAAGGGCTATATAGAAATGCCAGTCATTCATTCATTCATTCATTCATTCAGAGAGAGAGAGAGAGAGGGAGAGAGAGAGAGAGGGAGAGAGGGAGAGGGAGGGAGGAGGCTGCAATCCTATCCACATTTACCTGGGCATAAGTGCCATTAACTAAAATGGGACTTACTTCTGAGTAAACATGCATAGGATTGGGCTGTGAATGAATGAAGGCTCACAATCCCAGAGAAGTGATACAAAAGGAAAATGGAACAGGAAAGGAAGAGGACAGAATATATTCTTCCTGTCTGAACAACAGGAAACCTTTGGGCTTTCAGGTCATTGCCATCACATGCCAGTCAAGTGCTACTAAAATCGGTGTATCCTTTGCACTGAGAGTCAGGCTGTGAGACTGTCCAGATTTTAATACATGATCAGTTCATTAATCTATTGTTCTGGCAAATATGATTTCTTTTTTTAGCCCAATACAGCAATTTCATTTGGTGGTGGTGGTGGTGGTGGTTTTTTAAGAGACCCAGAGCCAACCAATACGGTATAAATAAGAGTTGGTTTCTCTCCATGTTTCTTGCACTCTGGTTTCCTGAAATTGCCTCTTTTCACACCAGGCCATTCCTAACAGCTGTTCTCCCCCCACCCCAGTGAGTGTTAGTCTTCTTCCTACAGATTTTGACCTGTTCCATTCCAACACCTTGAGAGGCATCTTGTAGACTCCTTTAGGGGTGAACACCGTAATTATGCTAGCAACCACTTCAATAGTACAAAACCGCACCTACAGGCAACATTCTAATGGACATGTGTTTTGGTGATTTTTCAAAGGGGAAAAAAGGCTGATTGGAGGCAAAGTATTATTGAAAAGAATTCTCAAAGAGGTGATTTAGAATTCTTAATTTGGAAGAGAACATCTTTTATCTAAGAATGCAGACTCAGAACAATGGGAGTAGCCTACTCTCCAGTGGTTTGCATTTGAAAAGCAGAGAACTTGCAACATCAAGGATGCTAGACCAAGCCCTATCCCCATTAGATACAGTTGAGTAGTATAGGGTCCCTCCCACTTCCTAGGCGGCATTCATTTACTCCACAATAGCTTGCAACACGGGCTGCAACAGCTAATTGTCGCTCACCCCCCACCTTAAAAAAAGACACACACCCCAAAAAAAGCCAAATAGGAACAGATTAGGGGAAGAATCTGGACAAGCGGTGACATTGTTTCAGAGGAACAGCCCTGTTAATCAGACACAGTGACAGCGAAGAGTCATGTAGCACTTTTAGCAGATTAATCTCAACATATGTTTTTGCAGTGTGAAGTCCACTTCATAAGATGCATAAAGTGTTATGCTCAGTCGGCTGAGCACCTCTTATGAGATCTAGAAAGTTGTAAAGGATGGGACTGGGGCAGCATCTTGTTTCACCTCTCTAGCTAACATGAAAGTTGACACTTGGCAGTTTTCAAGACAGAAGTATATAGAGCATGTTCTATTACTCATTTCTTCTCAAGTTATCAAGGTGCCAGGACTGTCCTTGCTGAATAGATGTATTGTGTGGAGCATTGAGAACTGTACATTCCCATGGCAAGAGGTCAGCCCTTGAAAACTCCTGGAGACAGAGGGGTTCCTATGTGGGGGGGGCACTAAGGGCGCAATCGTAACCTGGATTGAGTGCCTCCGGGCAAAAAGGCGGGGTAAAAATCAAATAAATAAATAATAATAAATCAAATAAATAATAATAATTAAGTGTTGTAAAACATGGAGCCTGAGCTATATAATGTGGCCCCTCCCCCTGAGAGCTCAGGGGCTTTGCTCCCCAAGAAGCAAATAGTTCTGGAGGAGAGGGGCCCTTACACAGGCTCCTGCCAACACTTAGCATTTTGTCCCCCCCCCATTCCCTTAGGAATGCCACTGCTGGGGCCTGAACTGTCGCCAGAACTTTACCATGGAAAATGAAGGTGTGGTCCTCCTGATTTGCCCCATTGTTTCTTAACTACAGTAGTTTTTCCTTTCACGTTTCAAATTCTCTCTCCTTCAAATTCTCTCATGTACAATTCTCTCTCCTCCTCTGCGCACAGCACATAGAATTGCCACAGAAACAGACATTCACTGCAGTTATTTCTAGTACCGTCTCTCCTAAAAGAAACAGCTTCCAGTCACTGCAAGCAAGCACAGAACTTTGTTCATTCAAAAGAAGAAAAGATAACCCGAAAGCACTCCTATGCTGCACCTCCCCCCCCTTTAACTACAAGATCTAGACACTTGTGATGCACGTGTGTCCTGGACTGTGTGATCCAGATGCGGTCATGGGAGTCGCTGAATCATTTGGCATCATGCGTCACGTCCCCCATTTTAAGGAATACATTGGAAATACATTAGTGGATTAATTCTATAGTAATCAAGATTTGACAACATGAGTAGTCATGTGAAAGTACCCTAAAAGTATTGATATTCTCATGAGAAGCAAATTTCAAGCACCTTTAGGGCGCAATCCAAACTGTGCCTTGGACTGGCAGAAGTCCCTTTGCTGGCCCAGCACTGTCGCAAATGTGCCATAAAGTGCATTTCAGTCGCATGCCAAGGAAGGTAGGCCAGTGCAAAGAGGCGCGCTGGCCTCCATGTGCCAATTACCAGGCCCAGCAGTACCCAGATAAGGTCCGCCAAACTCAAAGGAGTTTGGAAGGGTGGGGGAAGGAAAATGGGGTGGGGCAGGCAGGAAAGGGTGGGCACATGGGTAAACCGGCTTGGGGAGGGGTTGTTGCCAGAAGCCACCAGTTGGGCCAGATCCTAACCCACATCCCAGGCAGCCTGGATGCAATCTTTCCTGCTCAATCTGAGTAGCCCTATTCGGGCTGCTGCCACATTACCCCGGAGGAAGGGAATAGATTCCCCTTGCCCCAGGTTGTGCCATGGTGAATCCCAGCCCCGTGCCGGATATGGGGCAGACCAGCTGGCCTCCCTGTTCCAGCACCGGATTAGGATTGAGCTCTTAGTTAATTGCAACACATTTAAAGGTGCTTAAAATTCACTTCCCATATAAAAGTACCCTAAAAACATTGATACTCTCATAGGAAGTGAGTTTCAAGCACATTTATACGTGTTGCAATAACTTTTTAAATTACGAATGTCATATATTGATGATCCCAGGCAAACCTTGTGAATATCCAAAACCCCCGAGATAACATTGGTAGATGTTGACAGCCCCCTAAATGTGATCCTTACTCACCAGTATACTCTGAAAAGTGGAAAAATAGAATCTATTTTCAAGCATTCATGATATTTACTAGGGACTGCCGACACTTATTTAACCTTTGAAGTAACAGCAACAATAAAGAAAATTAAAATATTACACTGTGCACACAAACTTGGCACTTCCCCACACCCACAACTTAATATATTCATTTGAAATATTCTTTATTCAAGCTAGAATTCAGGCCCAAAGCGTATTTCAAATGCCCAGAATAGGAACACCAAACCAAATAATGCCTAGAAACACAATGCAGAAGGCATTTTCCTGAATGACCAGCCCCACATATCAAGGGAGCAGAGAATAGGCTTTAAGGTCAAAAGGTACAACTTGGAAAACACACTGGGACCCTTGCACCTTTCGTTTTAGAAATCCAAACAAAGCTCAGCTAGTTTGCAACGCTCTCCAGGGCTGGTTTGCACGTGCTGCTGCTGCTGCTTATTTTATCCGTGTGGATTCAGAACATGACCATCGGAAAAAAGAGCCATGTGAACCAGTAATGTGGAGCCAGCCACAGCCACTTCCACAGTCCCCGGTACTTTTTTTTCCAGCGTTCACAATCAAGGGAAACAGTGAGACTCTGCCCCAGATCCGCTAATATGTCGTCAGATAATGGAATTACATCAGCAGAAACCCTTCATTCTGGTTCATCTCAGTTGTCATCCAATTGGTGGGAACCTAAATCAGTGGGGCTGGATATCTGCTAAACCTTCGGTGACCCGGCTGTCAAAGTTTGCAATTTGACTGGCTTCAATGGGGACTACCCCTTGCTTTATATAGCCTAGGACAGTGGTTCTCAAACTTTTTAGCATGGGACCCACTTTTTAGAATGACAATCTGGGATCCTTCGGAAGGGTTGTCATGGCAGGAAGTGCCGCCATTGTGGCAAGAGCCTGCTGCTTTCCTTTGAATGCAGCAATCAGTTGGGTTATTTCTCAGCCATTTTCCAATAGAAAGTGAATCAGAAAGAGAAAAACAAACCTATTTACAACCTTGACACAACCACACAGCCCTCCTCCTTTCCAGCATCCCATCTTCCCATGTTTTCAATATGGCCGCTTGAGGTGCTTTGCGACCCACCTGAAATTGACTCACAATCCACTGGCCTAAGAACCACTGGGAACCCTGGCCTAAGAGGTTTTCACAGAACCTTATTTAAACATCAAGAATATATAAAATACAATTTCAACATGTAATGCCCCCCACCTCCATCACTAGCACACTGTTGTGTTTGGAATCAATCAATCGTATTTATATACCGCTTTTCAACAAAAGTTCACAAAGCAGTTAACCGGCAAAATATAATTATAAAATTATATGGCTCCCTGTCCCAAAAGGGCTCACAATCTAAAAAAAGATACTGAACACCACCAGCAACAGCCACTAGAAAAGACACTATGCAGGGTGAAGTGTTTGGAATGATCACTGTATCCTAAATTATGGTCCACTAGTCCATTTGTGGCCATCTCTTTGACAAAATGAGCAGAGGTGAGTATTGCACATCAAGTATTGCACATCAAGTATTGCAACATCAAGGCAGAGGTGAGTATTGCACCCGTACTATGAATGTACATCTCAACCACATAGTTCTGTCCATTTTGAATGGTGACCTTTGGAAAACAGCTTATTCATGCCTGATTATGGTTATAACCCCAGTTATTCTATAGCAGTTTCCCTTTTACAAAGACAATTATATCCTCTGCACTATATTGCTGAAAAAATAAATGACTCTTATTAGGGCTGCAAATATTAAGAATTTAATTGATAATTAGCTACGGTTTGGTAGCAAGGATTACTTTTAATGGGAGGAAAGTCTAAGAGTTGCAGCACAATTCTATACATATTTACCCAGAAGCAAGCCCCAATGAGCCCAGTGGGGCTTATACCCCAGTAAGCACGCTTGGAATCGCTCTGTTAAATGCATATTTTATTTTATTATTTTTGTTTTGGCATATTGGTGCAAAGAAAGAAAATGTGGACAATGATTCTGTTTCCCATGAACAGCAATAAGTTGTTGAACAATACGGTTTCCCTTATTCAGGTTTAAAAATCCTATATTACACTCCTAATAACTATTGAAAGTAACATGCAAATATATTTAAATTTTAATGAACGCATTATGCAGACAGTCAAAAGGCAGCCTATTTGTCAAGTAAAAGAAGATTATTTAAAGAGGAACATTTTATAAAGCATAATTTCTGTACACCTTTGTTGACCTCAGAACACTTTGCTATTTCCCTTCCAAGGCATATGTTTTTCCTTCAAAACCAAGAAAGAGAATAATGCTCAACTTTTCAGGCGCACGGTTCCACGTTGAAAAACAACGTATGGCTGCCCATTGTACAGTCTTCTCCTTATAATTAGCAGATCCCCTGCTAACTGGGCAAGAGGCACTTTTTCAAGTGGTGTCCTCTTATATTTAGCAGGGGGAGAGCAATTGTCCCTCTTCACCCCAGCACAGTGTCTTTCTCGTGGCTGTTGCTGGTGGTGTTCTCCATTCTTTTAGATTGTGAGCCCTTTTGGGACAGGGAGCCATTTAACTTTAATGTTATTATTTGCCTGTAAACCGCTTTGTGAACTTTGTGTTGAAAAGCGGTATATAAATACTAGTGATTGATTGATTGATTGATTGATTGATTGATTGATTGATTGATTGA
>JAJKFI010000038.1:333468-353593 GCA_029204185.1 Lerista edwardsae
TGATTGATTGATTGATTGATTGATTGATTGATTGATTGATTGATTGATTGATTGATTGATTGATTTCCTAAAACATGAAGAGCCTTAAAAAAGGGCAAGCTGGAAGCAATCCTATCTCTATAAAATAGTAACAATTTAGGTCCCAAACTTAAGCAAGCCATTAACTTTGGGGTCCTTTGTTTCGCGTCCCACCCTAAAAAAACCTTACCCACCCCCCACATCTCTGTTAAAGAGAGTCAGATCCTGTTGCAACACCCAGCTTACTGCCTAAGGGCTCCTGATGTTTTTATTTAAATATGTATATTTCAGGAAGAAAAGAAGGCTGGATCCCTCCAGGGCCCTATTCTTCTTCTCAGCTTGCAAAAGCAAATATACAAACACTCTCAGAACTCCTAAAAGGTTTGCCTCATTTGGGAGCAATCCTTCTTTCCCTTTAGCAGACCCATGAGGACAGCCACATAGACCACACTTTGCTTTATGTGTGACCAACAAGGTTGGGAGTAACTAGAAAGTCTGACTCTGAAGCAAAAGTACTAAGGAAGGGTATTACCGGCAGGCTGAGGAAGGGAATGAGCAGCTGGACAAACCAAGAGAATGGCCAATGCAGGGAGGTCAAATCAAAACCAGAGCCCCAAACACAGCTGGACTGAAACTGAACCTAACCCTTATCTGAGAGTCACTGGCTTGAACTAGATGTGATGGGGGCAACTATGGCTGCATATTCATGTATCTTCCCTCTTCACATTCAGAGCAGCAGCTGGATATCAGCTGGATTTTATATTAGCCTCGAAGGGGCACATGGCTGAATGGAGCTAGATCCTCCTCCATCCTCTGCATTCAGTATCTTCCCTGCAGCCTGTCACCAAACTGCTTTCCGTCCTGCCTGCACAAGCCTGGCTCCCATTCCAGAAATGAGCCTGGCTGGAGTGCTTAAGATGATGGCGCACAAGGACGTGTCCCTTTTGATGCTCAGATCCATTTATTGCCCCCTCCTTTCCCATGCCAAAGCAAATGTCCAAGGCGGCTTGTCTAGCCTGCTTTTCGGTTAGGACTCTCAAAGCAGGGTTCAAACTTAAAAAAAAAAAAGAATAATAAAATAGCAAAAAGCAGTATGAACGTTGAAAAGACGGAACAGGCTAAAAACCATCAGTGCCAGCACTAATTAAGACAGGTAGCCAATCATGAAAAGCCTACCTAGAGAAAAGCTCCCAAATCTTTCATAAGGACATCAGGAAAGTTCTGTTGGGATCAGGACAAAGACTAATCTAGTTCAGCTTTCTGTATTCCCACTGCTGCCTTTGGGACAACGACAAGGAGGAGAGAAGACAAAGCTTCTCTCCACCATTGCTCTCTTGCAACTGCAGTTCAGAGGTAGAGAGATGCTACTAAATGCACAGCTAGCACAGAGCCATCATGGCTAATAGCCACTAACAGACCTGCCCTCTATGAATTTGTCCAATATTTCTTTTTTAAGTGATACAAGCAAGCTACTGGCCAGTGCCACAGTGGATTCTTGCAGCAGTGGATTCCATGCACGATATGAAGAATTGCATTGGGGAACACATTCCAGAGCGTAGGGGCTACCACCAAAAACTTGATAGAGAGTGGAATTGCCAAGAGCTATTTAGTCACAGATCTTCAAAGTTGGAAGGTCATACTAACACTGACTCCAACCAGCAAGAACTAATATCTTGGAGAATGTTTTGCAAATGTAGAGTTTGCCTAGGCTTCTTAAGTGCTAGGAAACAGCAAGAGGACAAAATCCTTGCTGATTTTAAGAGTCTATGTTTCAATCTACTATGTAGCTAAATAGCACAAACACACTTGAGATAACTTTTTGTTCTTACACCCTGCGTACTACATAGTACCTGTAGGTGATGGTTGACAATTATATCATTGTGACATGATGTATCATATATGACAATTATATCATATAATTGTGATGTTTGACAATTATATCAAATCCACCCCGTTCATTTGCTCTGCCCAGTGAACTGGAATGTAACAGTTTCAGAATTGTCCTAAATCAGTTCTAACAAGCTAATATGGATTTAACCTGGAACCAAGCGGGAATGAGTTCAAGACCAAACTAATTGACCGGGAATGAGTTCAAGACCAAACTAATTGACCGTTCAAGGCTATCTTGAACAAACAAAGTCTATCCCAAGCATGGTCTTCTGAAGCTTCCAAATGGCCATGGAAACCCCATTCAGCATGGGAAGTGTCATGATTTCCCCTCCACTAATTGCTCAATAAAAATGAGCCGTACTGCTTGCAACATGCTCCTAAAACAGCGGTTTTTGCAGTCAAGGCTAAACCAGAATAAAGCACTTGTGTCTGAATCCATGGGCAGTTCATAGGCAATTCCCCCCCCCCCCAGTGTTTCTTCTTTGAATCTGCAGAGCTTAGACTGGGCTTGTGAAGTGGTTCAACCCAAAGCTAGATCACAAGACATCCAACCACTTGGAAGCTGGAATGTCTATTAGAGAGGGACCTCCCTGGTGTTTCTTCAGACCATGTATGTTCACTGATCAAGAGGAATCCAGACCTCTTGGCCAGCTCACTGCGACCTTGCACAGATCCGTTCACTTCAGTGGCACTTGTGTCAGGTCCTTGTTCACCCACAGTGAACAAGGTGCTCACATATTTGGGCCCTGCTCAAATTAACCTATCAAGTTGACATGTTTAAAATCACAACCAAGCCAGGAGCCCTTGGCCGATTCAGAGAGCAGAAGCACAGAACCTCTGCCTTCAATTTTTTCACAGGTCAGTAAGTCACAGGCCTAAAAGGGTCTGCGTCATCCAGGTCTCCCTTACAAGGTTGCCAATTATTGAGACAGTGTATGTGAATAGCTTGGAAACACTAGACAAGGGCAATCAGAAGCATGCTTACGCAAAAGCAAGTCCGTCTGGATTCAGTGAGACAATGCCCACCTCCTGTAACATCCCCCTCCCTTATAGCTTTTCAAAGAGGGCTCAAAACATACCTATTTTTTCTGGCATTTGGATGATGGGTGGTTTTTTGCCCTCTGCAATAGTGGAAATAGTGCTGTAGCTTGACTGGTCCCTCGGAAAATTTTGCTCCCCTCCCCCATGACCTAACAAGATGCGTTGGGTCTTGCCCTGTTTTAAATGTTTTCTCTGTGTGTTTGTATTTTAAAATTAATGTTTCAATGCTTTTGTACTTGATGCAGTGAGTTACTGTTTTATATTGTAGCTTTATTATGTAACTCTTTAAGTCTCCTAGGGCATTTGCTTCAGGGTATAAATTCTTATAACAACTATGAGCGCAATCCTAACCTGGATTTAGGCCAGCACAGTTAGGCCAGGAAAGTTTGGCCGGCACAACGGTCACTGTAAAGCACATTTGGACCACTCTTGGAGTCAGAGAGGATGGTGCACATCTGTGTTCTGGCCTCTGCCAAACTTTGCTGGCCTAACTGTGCCCCCCCACCAACTCCAGGTTAGAATTGGGCTGTAAATCAAGGACTGAAGCTTCAGAATTGTTAATTGTTTAGCAACCAGACAGCAAAGAGCTAATCAGGTGTTAATTGGCTCAGCTAGGATGGAACACTGATGGCTTTGTGATCAGATCCCTGCCATGTGATCTTTCAATCAGATGCATTCTTATGCATATGATGCACCAATTACAGTACAATCCAAGGCACTGCCTTTTTCAGAAAGTCTCCCCCACTGTCCTCCGTTCTGTACCAGCAAAATAGCAGGTACAGGAGAACCCAGGAGGAAAGCATATTCCTTTGGGAATAATCTGCAAAAAGGCACCTTCTCGGAGGGCTTACAAAAAGTGCATTAAGTTAAATGCAATTGGTCCAGTGCCAAGCCATTAATCAGTATGGAATGATCACCCCTTGGCAGACGATTTTCTCTGGGGGCCTTTTAGGGTGTGTGCACAAAATGCTCCTGGCTGGCCTTGGGGCCTCACACATTGCTGGGTTGCTCTATTTGAATTCTTTGCATGCTTAGATTGCATTGTCTTTTTTTATGGAGATGACAATGACAGTAGTTCCACTGAAATGAAAATAGTTGTAACTAAACAAATAACAGCAAGCATCATTTAGTCAATTCAGTTCACCTCTGCTTAAAGCTTTGTCCTCTGGAGAGAGGCTCAACCCCAATAAGGGACAAACCGGTTCTTACCTAGGCTGGGGTGTCGTGAAGCTCCTGGGGTGCCACGATTCTGGAGGTTGTGGAGCATCGGACTGTCAAAATGGGATGAAGTCCAGCTTGTGCTCAGCTCCGGGCTCATGTAGGTCGCAGGATAAGGACTGGAATAGGACCCACTGAAGCTCCTGGCGTACTGCTCCCTGCTGTTGGCAGAGATGCTGAGGGAGGTGCTGTAGGCGGCCGCTTCTCTGGAGGTGGTGGCCGGGATGGGGGTGTTAGCAGTGAAAGAGAACCTCGGAGACACCGAGGAGTGAGATCCTGGGTTGTACGCAACACCCTCCGCCCCAGGCTGAGTCCAAATGGAGTGGCTGGAGACAGGGCTGCCTTGCTGGGACGACCCGCTCCCCTGGAGGTAAGGCAGGCTGGGGATCACAGTGGTGACCCTGGTGGTGGGGATGTACACGGGGGAAGCGGCAGCCGTGCCATGCATGAAACTGCTGGCCCCTTCGTATGTGGGTGGACCGTGATTGGCAGCCATGGCGAGACTCTGGTACATCGCTGAAGGTGCAGACTCAACCGTAGCAGTGGCCACGTTACGTCCAGGTCTGAGATCCAAGTGTTTGGAGGGTGGGCGGGACTCTTTTCCTCTACAAAGGGCGAGGTGGGACTGTGCGGTTCCCAATCAGGTCCGGCAAGGATCGTTTTCAGGTGATTTGGAATAGTTCACCCGCTTGGCTCCAACCAACAGGACTGAGAGAAGGTTCAGCTTCAGTTTTTCCTCCCCTTTGAGCCTCAGCTCACGCCTATAGGAAGGAAGGAAGAACAGAATGAGACAGCAAGTTTTTTAGAAAGCAGTTGGGGTGGGGAGAGATTATCTCGGTTAGGGAAGGCCATCCCTGAGAGGCATTCCCACAGGCTCATCATCCCCAGGTATAAGATACTCCTTTTGTATTGTTAATGAAACCCAAGAGAGTGTTTGATCTGAAATCACATCAGGCCAGACTGTGGGGAGCCCACAGCACTCGTGTGCGACCATATTCATCTCCCTTTCCCTCTTCCTCACTCCTGTACCAACAAGATAGCTGGCACAGGAGACCCCAAGGGAAAAGCATCTGCTTTTGGGAATAATCTGCAAAAGGGCACTTCTCGGAGGGCTTGCAAAAAGTGCATTAAGTTAAATGCAATTGGTCCAATTAGAACACCACAGACACTCACACCTATACAAGTTCCCAGGCATTCAATCAGCACAGATCCACACAATATGAATATTCATTGTTATTCATTCATTTTTATTCATCAGTAGCAGCAGCAGCCTGTAAATTACTGTTTGTATGCATGATTGATTGATTGATTGATTGATTGATTGATTGATTGATTGGTTTGTGCCCACTTCTAGAAATTACAATTCCTCAAGCGCTGGAGCTAAAACATTTGAGGTGTTACACCTCAGGCGAACTCAGAAACTCTGCTCTCCAGCCATGCATGCCATGTGATGACCATCTGTGGTCTCATGGCCTCAAGATGTGGTCTCATCTGTGTATTCATGGGAAGATATTATGCACATGCTTAGAGGCATCTACTTCTCCAAACAGCCTGAAAGTACAGGCATGCCCCACCATGGATACTTGGAACTGTGGATACTGGGAAAGCCTTCTTTTTTTTTAGTATAAATTTTTTATTTATTTAAAAGGAACAGGTTAGGGATACAAAATAGAAAAACCGAGTGAAGGGGGTAAATACAAAGGAACACACATTAGGAAACCGTTAGTGTGTGACTTACTTCGTTTCTATAAAATCTAAAGACATTCAATAATTTCATCTTCGGCTGTATCTAGCTTATCAATTTTATCCACCATGCAATACATATATAAGTATAACGTATACCTTCTTTCTATTCTAACATTGCTTATCTATCCAATCATAAAATGGCTGCCAAAACTGAATAGCTTTATCTGCCTTTCTTTCACATAATCTTTCAGTTAAAATATCCATCTCAGCAACCTCATATATTTTCGCTACTAATTGTACAGTATTTGGAGTCAATTCATTTTTCCACATTTGCACATACAATAGTCTTGCCGCAGTAACCAAATGTATAATGAGATACCTTTTAGCTATTTCCTGTACATCTGACATATACTGGGAAAGCCTTCTTAAAGGTAGGGAAACACTAGTGGCTTTGCTGCAAAAAGAGATTTGTTTAATGTTCCCCCATCTTTTTAATAGGCATCCCAATATCCATAGTATCAGTGGGATAGCTGAAATGGTGCATACTGAATCAGTGGATGCTGGGGCATGCCTGTATAGAGACAAAAATTATTATTCGAATACAGTAATGCAAAATAAAGGTGATGTGAGCCTGAGGAATGGGGGATGGTGTCAAGCTATTCTGAGCCCATGCTGAAATTTAAAAAGAATGGGTTCCTCTCTCCATGTAACTTTTAAATACAGGTGGTGAGCTTGTAGTTGGACTGTACCACTTCAGAGGCTGGAGCTCACAGAATGGAATGCTCCACCAGCATGCCAATGTGAAGGCTCTGCTAAAACTCTACTTTTTGACACGTTCATCTTCTATGGGGTGGACTTTTTTTCATGGCATTTTTAATGGTTACCACATGATTGAATGCCGCCCCCCCCATCTGCAGTCCGAAGTGGTACAGCCTAGACACAGACTTATCACCTCACAGAGAACTCAGCTGGACTGATAAGCAAGTCCATGCATGAGCATATAAAATGAGGCATAGCCAGCAACAAGCAGGCACATCCTAAAGGACTGTGTCCCTCCCAAGATTCAAATGCAAATATGGTAAGAATTGTACACAATTAGCTGTGTTCATTCTCTACTTGGAGGCATGCTTGCCTTTCCAGGCTAAAGAGTTCTGTGTAACTGGAAAACTGGCATGCTCTTTTACCAATGGAAGTCAGTCTGAAAAAAAATATTAACTTTTGCCTTTTTCTGTATGCACCCCCCCTCTCTCTCACTCACACACTCACTCACACTCACAGAGCCTCAGCAAAAGCTATACCAATACCCAAAAGCAATACAAAAATGTCAAAAGCCTATGGGCAGGATGGTGTGTGGCTATATTCTTGCACTCAGAGGCATAACTAGATAAAAAAGCACCTGGGGCAAGGAAATACATGTGGCGCCCCTGGGTAAAGGGAGGGGCCTTCATGCAACCCAGAAGAGGCAGCAGGGACCTCAGAAAACTGCCTGAAGAGCACTCCACTTCAGTCCTTTGGCTGTGGAACAGTAGGGGAAGCTATCCGGGGCTTTTTTCTTTACTTTTTAACATTTTTAAAGTGGGTCCACAGGAAAATTGCACCCTCCTTGGTGTAGCACCTTGGGGCAGATGCCCCTCAGGCTCCACCCTTGTCACGTCTCTGCTTGCACTGATGCCACTAATTTCAGTGGTACTTTCACAGGAGAATGTCCCAGGGGATTGTGACCTTGACAAGTCAGCTGTGTTACTTGGCAGTGCGCACATGGGAGGAGAGCTTGCATATTGCAAGCATCCTAGGAAGCTTTTGAGAATTTCTGTGCAGAAAAGCTACACACACACAAAAGCTACTACCCACACGTTTTGCACTCAGTACAACAGATCCCCTAAATGCAGCACATTTCACTTGAAAGAAAGTGAAGGATACCCTCTGAGGCACCATTAGGGTGGGATCTAAACTGCTCCCAATGACCCCATTAATTAAAACCCAAGCCTGCCTTTGACTTCAGAGTCCATCAGCAAAGCCGTATCTTGAGTTCTGTTTCTTGGTCACTCTAGAAGATGACAGCTTTTTAAATACACAGATAAATATGTGAGTGTATTTATAATGAAATGACTTTGATGGTGATTTTTTTCAAAAAGAAATTGTTGAGCTTTCTAGGATAGGATAAAGAAGCAATATAGTACTTAATTTCTAAACAATCTAGAAAAGAGAAAGGGTGCTGGGACTCAAACCTACCTAGAAGATACATCAGTTAACCCACAAATCCAACCCCCTCGCTGAATGTGTGTAGGTGGGCATTGGTAATTCAGTGGCCAAAAGACTTTGTACATGCTCAAAGGCCCTTCTTTCCTCTTTATTACTTCAAGCACCAGCTTTGAAAGCAAAGGTTAGGGTCCAAACAAGTAGGTATGGGAGCTACACATAACCTTTTATCAGGAGAAACATTCTGTTTAACTCCAAAGACTGCCTGTGATCACACTGAAGGAAGCTACTGTGTTCCATTAAAGCCCCTTTTCTAGTGACACACACACACACCAGAATGGGGGGGGGAGAGAGAGAGAGAATTCACCCTCAGCACTAGGGCTGACTCATACAATATGCAAAGGAGTAATCTATGCACATTTCCTCTGAGCATTCAGAGAATGCTATTCCTTCATGGCAGAATTACCACAGCTTGTCCTCACAAATTTAAAATAGCCCAGTTTCCAGAATGTCCCCAAAGCTGGAAATGCAGACCTCTCAGAATTAAAACATTCTTCTTGGAGCATGGAGAGCATTAAGATGTTAAGCAAATTCTCCTAGGAACTGGCAGAATTGGCTTGACGTGTTGGGGGGTGGGGCGAGCAGAAGAGAAGGACGGAGAGGAAAATCTTCACAGGGACATGAAAGGGGGAATCTACCTGCAGTTTCCATTTTCAGTGTTGACACTCAGCATTTAAGGAACCAATTCTGCACATAAGCTGGGAGCATAGTCAATTGAATCAGGGGAATTACTCTTGAGTAGACGTGCCTTGTACTGCGCTGTAAAAATAGTGTCCCACCCCTTCTTCCCAGTGCTATTGAAACGGAGTGGAACTTGGAGGCTGAGAATATACTGTGTATACCAGTATATGTGTATACCATAGAAAACATGGGGGGGGGAGAAACAGTTTCCCTCCCCAGCCAGAATCTAGCCCAAACGAAACATTCGTGAAAATGAAATCTTGCAGTTTGGGCAGTGGTTTTCTTTTTCTTTTAAATGAAGAGCAGGGATGTCTTTTAAACAGGATCATGTACCCTATCCCAAAAGTGTTCTCTATGGACTAGTTTGCCAGCGGATTTACCGACTGAGGTTAGGTGAACCTCCTAGGCTTCTGTTATTAATAAAGGGCTAATTCGGATGACAGGTCTCCCCTTTTAGCTATCCTGGAGCAAAACCAAATCAAACCGGCCTTCAAACTCTTCGGCAATTGGGTCCTCCTTGAGAAGAAAATTAAGAAACCTGCTTAAAAAAATAAGAATAAAAAGGCAGGAATAAACTTTGGAAGCCAAGAGACAGACATCAAGTTTCAAAACATACGTGCCCCTGTCTCTTCGCACATGATCTGCAGAAACGGCGACTAACATCCTAGCAGTTTCTATTCCAGATTCATTTGCAGTTTCTATTCGAGATTCATTTCAACGTGTAAAAGAAGGGGGAACATCAACATCGTGCATTCTGATACCATTACATTTATTTTGGCACATTAAAAAAAATGTATCACACTTCTCCGGAAATATTTGTAGAGAGTTAAAACTTTCAGAAAAGAAAAATCGGCCAAATCTATATCTTATTCGATGTGAGCAAATCTAAAGTGAAAATGTGAGTGAACATAAAATATGATTCTTGAAATATGCTGTGAATTACTTCTGTAGGCTGCAATCCTAAACACCTTTCCCAGGGAGTAAACTCCACTGAACTCAAAAGGACTTGCATCTGAGGAGACATTACCTAGATGGTTAGAGTCCATGCTACAAAATTATGCAATTGCATTGTCATATTCAGCATTATAATAATCAGGCATATTCAGTTGTGTGTAATTGTGCAAGTCAGAAGTTTGTGTGATGTATGAGCACAATCCATACTGGGCACAATCCAGCCAAGGTGAAGCACTTTTAAGGGCTAAACTCCTATCCTTTCTTGGAAGTAAATCCCGTTGAGTGGGAACTTACTTCCAAGTAAACCGGTAGAAGAGGTGAACAACAGACAGGCACTGACAAATCTCTTCGGAGGAAATCAACTAGGATTTCTAGGACCACTGATTCAGAAATGTCACTGCACTCTATAAGGCTTACTCCCAAATCAATAGGACTGCAGTACTTTATTTTAACTCAATCGTGGAATTCAATTCACTCCAGTGTGAAGAGTAAATAATATATGAATTTCCTGGGAGTTTCGCTTTGACCTGAGTATCCCGCGTGCTTAGGATCGGGCTCTAAATGCTCCCAGCTCTAACAGTTTTACACCTTCATTACTAATTAGGCGGAAAAGTAACTTCGGTTTATACCGAAAAAACTATAGCGAAACCAGAATTATTTGGTAGGCTTAAAATAGAAGTTTGGGAAAAACTGTATTCAAAAAGTTGTAAATTCTATCCATTCCTCCTTTTAAGAGACAGCAGAATTTAACGTGACTTTTCAAAGTAGATTTCGAGCTTGTTTGATATGGAACTTACAGCCATCTCCGAGTTTTCCCCTCGCTCTTTTTTTTTAAAAGCGATTACAGGAAGGATTTTTAAAAGAATTAAATACAAAGTTGAATTAAATTCAAAGACAGTCAATTCGTCCCGTGAGAAAATAAGGACATGGTCGGCTTACATTTTAAATCCTGCCTGGAATGTTTTCCTTGTTAATAAACTAAACTAAACTAATTCCCCCACTTTTTCTCTCGAACCCCCCGGTTGGGGAGCGCAAAGAAATTCACTTTCGGCAAACAGCCGAAGACGAGATCGTCGGAAACCGGCCCGGCCCGTCAGCTGTTTGCTCCCCACTGGAAGAGGCGCTCGTCCGGCCACGCGGGATTCGGGAGCCCAGCAGAGCCGAAGGTATTTTAGAAACGGAGATAAGCGCAGATAAGGCACGCCGAAAAGAAGGCCCTTCTCCGAGCGGCAGGCTGGCCGGCCGGGCTGGATCCGTCGCCAGGACTCTTGCTTTGATCCGGTCGAGTTTCACGTGCGAAAAACAATCCACGGGACGCCAAACGCGCTTTCCTTCCTCGGGACGAGCGGGCTGCTCCAACCCCCGCCGGCGCTCGACACCGCGGCAGTCCGGACAGCAAGAGGGCTCCGCCGGCGCGACCCCCGACCCAAGCCGAGAACGAATTCGTTCTCGCTCTGAAGAAAGCCGCGGAGGAAGAGCTCCCTTTCCGAAGGGAGGAACGAAACAGGAGGAATCGATTTAACAAATAATCAGCCGCCCACCAAGATCTGCTGAAGGAAGGAGGAGAGGAAGGAAGGAAGGAAGGAAAAAAGGTGTCACCCCCTCCTCGCGTGCTGGAAAACGAACCTGTTTCTTCCGGCTCTTCCAAATCTGGGCGAGGGTCTGTCTTGCTTCGGATTTAGGTCTGCTTTTTTGAAAGCCGCTTTTACTTCGCTTCCACTTCGGATCCCAACTCCAGCGCCGCTCCGGCTTCCAGGCGAGAATCGGGGCCGGGCAGCGCGTGTTCCTCCTCCTGGAGGTGACCGCAGCCCAGGGGCCGTCTCCAAGCCCCCAGCAGCGTCCCTCGGGCTCGGGCTCCCTCCACCACCCAGCACCTCCCAGTGCGAGGAACCTCGCCTTCTTGCCTGGCGAGAGAGGGAACGGCTGTTGCGGCTGCTGGTGGTGACGGCAGCGTGAGCCACTCGCCTCGCCTGGCGCCCTCTGCAAGGACTTCGCCAGGTCTGGGAGCGGGGGGGGGCACCTTCCTCTCCCCTCCCCCGCCCTTCTTTCCTCACTCTTCCTCTCCTCTCTCCTGTCCGGTGACTGGTCTCCACGCACCACGTGGCGGGGGAGGGGGGCAGAGAATATCTCTCTTGCACCATCAGCCGGCGCCAGGCTTCATTCCTATGGAAAAGTGCGGGTGCGCGCGCGCGGCTGCGCGCGTGGAGGAGCCAGCTAAAAGAGCAGGCAAAGTCCAGAAGAAGCGTCCTCCTCTCCAGCCCTTCAGCGCCGAGCGACTGGCTGAAGACGAACGGGCCCCCTCGGAGCCTCTTGGATGCCCACCCCGTTCTCACCAGTCCCTCTGCCCCATCAGGCAGGGCCACAGGGAGGCGGAATGCGGGCGCAGCAGCACAGCTGGCAGAGAGCTTTGAAGGAGCCCTCGGCACCCCGGCTAAGGCCCATCAGTCCGGCATCCTCCTGTTTCCCGCAGTGGCCAACGAGAGATCAGGGGAAGCCCAGTCCGCAGCTCTGCCCGGATGCTGGCAGAAGTGGGCTCTTGCCACGTGCGGAGGTGCCACGAGCCCTGGTGGCCCCTCGCCTTTGAGGCATCTAATGCCTCTCACCCCGTTGATTGCATTTTTATCCCAAATGGTGTGTTTTTTTCATCCTCAAAGCAACCATGTGAATGAAATTGGGGAGAGAGATTGCCCAAGAGGCTCCAGGTCACCCAGAGACTCTCCTGGCAGAACAGGGGTTTGGACCTGGGTCTGCATGGTGTGTAAACTCAACTTATACACCAGTGGTGTTCCTGGGGGGGGAACACCAAGCCTTGCAATGCGGTCCCTTCCCCTTCCCCTTACCTCAAGCCATTCTCTGCTCAGAGAGCAAAGCCTCCAAGCCAACTCTCCTAACCATGAATGGCTCTGGAGGCGAGAGGGGGGAAACCACCTTATACAGGAGCTCAGGCTCCTGCAACACTTAGCATTTTGCCCCCCAAGAAAAGCCAGTGAACCATACAACTTTGTGAGGCCATCACCACATCCTAAAGTCCCAAAGCAACCAGAGGGACCTGCAACAAGATTTTGCATCTCCCAACACAATGTCCAATTGACTCAAGCCGAACCATCCCTCTTCCTGTTCTGCTTTCCTTCTGCTGTATTTGGCCTCCAGTCTCAACATTCCATGGCCATCATCAAGCTGTGCTTGGTGGATTTTCCTCTTCTTTTTCTTTCATTTTCCAGTCCTGATTGCTTCTGCATACCAAGAAAATCCCCCAAGTATGTAAAAACCACTACTTCATCTGGACAACCCTCCTATTCTGAGAGTAGCAACTGAAGCTGCAATCCTTTAAAAAGGTAAAGGTTTCCCCACAATGAGAATGGTCTCATCGTGATCAACTGTAGGGGCCGGTGTTTCTAACACCAATGCCAAAAGTGTTTCTTTCTAAGCCTCGGTGTTTGTCCAAGGACAATTTCGTGGTCTATGGCCAGCATGACTATACGCCAAGGCGCATAGAACGCAGTTACCTTCCCACTGAAGTGGTTCCTATTTATCAGTCAATCAATCGGTATTTATATATCACTTTTCAACACAGAAGTTCACAAAACGGTTTACAGGCAAATAGTAATAATAAAGTTAAATGGCTCCCTGTCCCAAAGGGCTCACAATCTAAAAAAAAAAAAATTACTCACATTTATCTACTCACATTTACATGCTTTTGAACTGCTAGGTTGGCAGGAGCTGGGGCAAGCGACGGGAGCTCACTCCATCACACGGTCTTGAACTGCCAGCCTTCCGGTCAGCAGCTCAGCGGTTTAACCCGCAGCACCACCACATCCCACATGCAAGCCTTTACCTGGGAGTAATTCCCACTGAAATAAATGAGATTTACTTCTGAGTAGATGTGCCTAGGCTGGCACTGTGAATGGGTGAGTCTCGAAATGTAAGAAGTGCTTTGAATTTAATGTAGAAATTGCATTACGGCCTCCTTAAATACACAAGCCTTAATATAAGTTGCAATGAAAGGGTTATTTGTTTAAAAGGGGGGCTGATTTATCTATATGGTGCCATCCATGTGTACACAAACAAAAGAACAAGCAAGGTGCAAAAACAAGGTCCCCAATAACAAAAAGGGTAAAACAATGATATGATTGAGGTGGGTTCGGCTCAGAAAGGAGAACAGCCCAAAGCAACCCAGTGCACTTCCCAGAGAAAGTCAGGATCTGAAACCAGCTCCAAGTCCAATAAGTTTGTGACAGTGAGAGCAATTGTGAAATAAGGGGATGCACCACTGTGCCCAGACCAGATCAAGTTGTGGCATGTAAGAAAATCCGGAGAATTGTTATAGAGTGCTACAGAAGTTTCTTCTTTACATTTCTGCAATTGTTTTTATTAACCTTTCCAGCCATTATAATAAAAATGAAGAATTGATATGATCAATGATGATCTCCACCTCTTTCCCAGCTGACCCACCCTCTCTCTTCTCTGCCGCATGAATTTATTGCGGTCCCTTTTCTCTTGTCTTTGACTGTTCATTTCTCCCTTCTTTGTGATGAATTGTTTTCATTCCTTGTCTCTTTAATTGGGCCTGATTCAGCTACAATTTAATCCTTTTAAGTTTCTTTGGCAGCCCTGATTTCAAGGACGGGCAACATCTCCACTCCTTAAGGAGATGCCCTTGTTGAAAGGGGGGAACTCCCACTCAGAACTGAATCCTTTGTGTGCAGTGGAGCCAACTCAGAAGATGGCCTTTTGTCTGGATTGTGCTCCAGGTTGCCCTGAAACCACATCACTCTACATAAGAACATAAGAAGAACTGGATCAGGCCAAAGGCCCATCTAGTCCAGTTTCCTGTGTTTCACAGGGCGTGGAGAGATAACCAGATGCTTGCATCCTGTTGCCACTCCCTTGCGTTGCACCCGGTACTCTGAAGTAGCCTACTACTAATGTAAGGAGTTTGCACAATCCATCATGGCCCACGATGGAGTTTTCTTCCACAAATCTGCCCAATCCCCTTTTAAAGGCACAACTCTGATTTCATCTCCGTGGATGAAATCAGGAGAATTGTGCAGGAGAATTTCCTAAGGCGACTGAGTCCATAGTGTTTAGAACTGAGGTACTCCTTATTTGTGTATTACACCAAGGATAAGGCACTTCACAATAATTTCTTTCTTATGGCTAATGACAACCTAAATGAGTGCAAATTTTAAGAGGGGTTTATTTTTTTAAACCGGCATGAAACATGCTTTCAGCAAAAACATGAGCAACCTTGCGAAGCAGCTTTTTGCAACTTTATCTCTTTATGCTGGAACTAGGGCTGTCCTTGAAATCAGGGCTCTTGCTGGGGAAGTCTGATTTTCCGAAGAGTGAGCTGTCTCTTCACCTCCCCTCATGAATGACATACTCCAGACTCCATTGATCGTGTGGCATTCTGGAGATCTCTCAGTGATCCTAGAGCTGTCCATCCCACCATTTTTGGTGGGGAAGAAAGACTGCAATCATTACAGAGGACTCAGCACCCTCATGTTTTTTGAGTCTGATTTACCATCACCACCAACAAACTTCTGATCTTCCTTCCTTTCTGGCAGAGGTGTTTCTACAGGGAGGGCAAAGCTCTAAGTGTTGCAAGAAGCCTTACCCTGTCATGTAAATCCCTCCTCTCCCTTGCTGCTGTAGCCAGTAAGCAACGCCAAGATTGGCTAAAACGGTGCAGGAGAGGAGTGATTTCCACTGCAAGGTAAGGCTTCTTGCAAAACTTAGAGCTTTGCCATCCCTGTAGAAACGCCACTGTTTTCTGGTTAGTATCTTGTGCCACCAAAGTGCCACCAAATTCCTGATCCTCTTTCTGTTGTCTCCAGTGGAATTCCAGTGGAATTCCTGGAAGCTCCAGCCACTTTCCTCAGGATTCATCTTCCTCTTATTTCAGGGGTTCACCAAATGTTGGACCTGATTCAGCCAGGGGTAACTGATCTGTGGGTCGTAGATCCTCCCCACTGCCTATAAAAGACATTGTTTTGGGGGCATGCATTCCTTGCATGTAAAGCAACCTATAACCCCTACAATTCAGCAATCTGAATGTGCAAAACATATGGCACACTTTTTGCATTACTCATCATGCTTCCCCTCAGAAACCCATCAGGCAGAGATCCATAAGCCCACTCTTCCCCTCCCACTGTTCACTGGAGTAATTTCCTTCACATTGTCTTTACAGAAGAAGAAATAGGTACCAGACTTAGGTTTGCATAGGAAGCCAAAAGCTTTATGTACAGTACTTTAAAAAATATTTATAATTCAGTTCTTGCAACCTGTAAACATGATGCAAATGATAGCATTTGCATAGTTCTAATTTTGCATAATTCCTTTTAAATGTCACAATTTGAGATGATTTATTCTTATTTTGTTGATCACAGAGAATAGAAGGGGAGATGCCATGTAGGATAAAGGAGCCCCACCCCAAACAAATATTCACAATCAAGAGGGCTAGAAACTTACTTTAAAAAAATGAAACCAGAGGTTTGAATCTGAATTCTTCAATGAATTCTTCATTGTCAAACATTCTTGACAATGTTTTATTTGCTTGCCTTCATGCAATGGGAGGTGTTAGTAAATGATTTCTGCAGATTTGCTGCTCTTAAAGACACAGAAGTAGGATGAGAAATGTGTTTCTGGGAGGTGGCAGCCATAGGTCTGTGCCACAGTCTGTGCTCTTCCTGGGCTCCTTCACCCAGGCCTATAAATGTACAGAAAATGCCATGGTTGCAGTTTAATCTTTCCTTTGCTTACAGTAAAACCTATGCATATCTACTCAGGTATAAGCCATACTATATTCAATAAAACTTACTTCCAGGTAAGTGTGTTTAGGATTGCAATCTTGGGTAGTTCATGACCAGGACCAAGTAGCACCTCTTCTGCAATGCATAGTGACAATGGTGTACCTAGAGGGGGATCACAGCACTAAGTTTTGCAAGTAGCTGCTCCCTCTCCTCTTCGGAGCCATTTTATTTGTAGCCTCTGTTTTGCTCTAGTCTCTGCGAATAGCTCTAAAGAGAAGGGAGAGTGGCTGCCTGCAAAACCTACTGCTGGGATCCCCCTCTAGGTACACCTCTGCATAGTGACTCCAGAAAACCTTTGGAGGACAAATCCAGAGGAACTGGACTGTGTGTGTATGTGGGGGGGGATGTCAGCTTGTAGCCAGCAATTTCTCTGCCATTGAACACTCACTGGACAGTGCAGAAATCCAGCAATGAGAACTCAGATAAGAGGTAGGCTGGGATATGGGCTCTTTGCTCAAGCTATGCAGGTCAGGGTTTGCTAACAATGGTGTTCCGCTTAGTTTTGCATGAGTCAGCCCCTCCCCCTCACTTTCAGAACCATTTGCACCTTGGAGAGGAAAACCTCCAGTGCCAGCTGCAAATGGCTCAGAAGGTGAGGGGGACGGGCCACTACACAGAAGTTCAGGCTCCTGCAAAACTTGTAAGAAGGCAAAGTGGCTGTCTGACGAGGCTTTAGAAATAGCTGAGGAAAGAAGGGAAGCCAAAAGCAAGGGAGAAAGGGAAAGATATACTCAATTGAATGCAGATTTCCAGAGAACAACAAGGAGAGATAAGAAGGCCTTCCTAAATGAGCAATGCAAAGAAATAGAGGAAAATAACAGAATGAGAAAGACTAGAGATCTTTTCAAGAAAATTGGAATATCAAAGGACAATTTCATGCTAAGGTAGGCACAATAAAGGACAAGAATGGCAAGGACTAAACAGAAGCAGATAAGATTAAGAAGAGGTGGCAAGAATACACAGGGGAACTGTATAAGGCCAATCTGAATGTTCCTGCATGAATCTAAATGTTCCTAAATGCAGACGACACCACCCTAATGGGAGAAAGTGAGGAAGACCTAAAGAACCTTCTGAGGAGGGTGAAAGAGGAAATAAAAGTGCAAAAATTGGCTTGAAGCTCAACATTAAAAAAAACTAAGATCATGGCAACCACTCCCATCACTTCCTGGCAAATAGAAGGGGAAGAAATGGAAGCAGTGACAGACTTTATTTTCCTGGGCTCCAAGATCAGCGCAGATGGTGACTGCAGCCATGAAATTAAAAGACGTTTACTTCTTGGGAGAAAAGCTATGGCGAACCTAGACAACTTAATCAAAAGCCAAGACATCACCCTGCCAACCAAGGTTTGCATAGTCAAAGCAATGGTTTTCCCAGTAGCAATGTATGGCTGTGAGAGCTGGACCATACGAAAGGCAGAGTGCCGAAGAATAGATGCTTTTGAATTGTGGAGTTGGAGAAGACTCTTGAGAGTCCCCTGGACTGCAAGGAGATCCAATCGGTCAATCCTCCAGGAAGTCAAGCCTGATTGCTCCCTGGAAGGACAAATCCTGAAGCTGAAGCTCAAGTACTTTGGCCACCTCATGAGAAGAGAGGACTAGTTAGAAAAGACCCTCATGCTGGGAAAGATTGATTTTGCTTAGTGGCTACAGCTGCAAGGGAGAGGAGCGATTTACACGGAAGGGTAAGGCTCCTTGAAAAACTTAGAGCTCTGCCCCCCCCAGGGACACCACTTCTTATGGCTGAAGAAAAGGGATACATGTCAAAGATCTGCTGCTGTTGTTCCAGAACAGGAAGCTCAAAGCATGTGCAAATGGGCCTTCCATCAAGGCAGAGACTGGTTTGGCTTTAACAAGGAAAGAGCTTTGAGTGCCCCTCAAATGATTCTCTGGTGGCCTTGATTATAAGACTGGGCATGTGGTTCTATGTCACTCTTGCCAGGAGGGTCTAAAGGTTAATAGGGCAATAAGAGAGCAATATTGCTGTGTAAAAATAATCATCTATTACCATGCAGGCTGCAAGGCTGATAACAGGAAGGCAGCTGAAGATCCGGGGCCTCGAAGATTTATCGTTTCCTAATGACTGGTTTCCAAAATATAGAAAGGGGGGGGGGAATGGGCAACACAGACATGCTATCCATAAATGCTGGGCTAAATGTGAGAGATCTCTGATTTTTCTCCATAACTGATTAAAACCCTCTTGCTTTGAACAATTTGTGAATCGGTGAAGCTGATACAGAAAAAGTTACAATCCCAGTGTCAGTGGCATCATGCAAATATTTACAGAAGACATTTTTTTTTATTAATCAAACAATACAGATAAATATTTTGGTGCCTGGAAGATCCAAGGCACTCACAGAATCTCGTCTGATGTTCTGTCTAACCATTCCTAGAGGGGGGCAAAACACTAAATCATTTTCTGTGGGGGTTGGAACTTTGATACATATATTGTGCTGCTCCCTCATCCATAAGGATTATTCCGTCCCCTTAATGGTGGAAAGGGGCCCGCTTGTGCATTCTGTGCCTTCATAGATACTCTGGGGCGCCCCCGCCCCGCGCGTGGGGTCGGGAGCTGGAGATTGGAGCTGGAGACAGACTATCATTTTCAAGAGAGCTGGAAATGATTTGGGAGAGATTCCATTTTCCATTTACACACATTTCTTTTTGGTCCTGTCTTTATCTCCATTTAAACAGAACTGGCAGGTTTTTAAAAACAGAATATCCTACAAAATCACTTTATGAAAATTAGGTGAGTCTTCTTCATCTCCCCAAAGAGGTTTATCCTCTGGGTCCAGGCAGCATTTTGACAATGCAGAATGAATGCCATATAGTAAGGCGTGGGAAAGACTTGGATAACAGGGGAAAGAAAGTGCAATGATTGGAGGGTTTTTTTTAATGCATAAAAACACAAAACACCTCCTTTTTGGTGTATCCAAATAAAAACACAAAACACCACATTCTGATGTTTAATTGATTTTAATTTCTGGAAAATATCTTAATTTTCCAATTAGAAATAATACCAGGGCTGCATCTCCTGACATTATACCACCCATATCACCCTTTTAAAGCAGTTACAATTAATAAAAATGAGAACTTGGAATGAGAACTTACAAAAAAACATATAGCGCCACTTTCTGCCTTTCAAATTACAAAATCTGTGAAAACTAGCACCATTTTCAAACGCCTCTAGCAATGGCATGCACTTGAGCTTTCCTGATGGCTAAAGAGTTGTGTCAAGCACTTTGAAAAATATGGTTCATAAGGCTGGACTGGAGGAGAGAAAGAGACAGCATCTTACGAGGCTCCTGGCCAGCATTACTTATGAGATCAAGAGACCTCTGAGTGAGTCAGACTGATGTGGTTGGAGAAGGAAAAATCACAGGTCGGGATGTATCGGGGTAAAAAGGACAGAGTGCCCCTTTGGTTGTCAGTCATGTCATGCAGATCTGGTGCTAGGTCCTGCACAAAACAAAATGGTAAGAAAGGTTGTGATTCAGAGGTCTGGAGTCCAGAAAAGTACGGCATTTATTTATTTATTTATTTATTTATTTATTTATTTATTTATTTATT
>JAJKFI010000038.1:353603-371769 GCA_029204185.1 Lerista edwardsae
ATTTATTTATTTATTTATTTATTTATTTATTTATTTATTTATTTATTTAGCAATGTTGTAGACTGCCCTTCTGCCAGGGAGCTCAGGATGGTGTACATAGTTGCTACGTTCCTTTTGTCCACACAACAACCCTGTGAGGAAGATGAGGCGAGGAGATAGCGACTGGCCCAAAATCACCCAAGAAGCGTCATCACTGCTCACGGATTTGAACCTGGATCTTCCAGGTCTAACTTCCAAGACACTAACTACATGATCCTGTCTCTCATTGCTAAGGCAATCTTGTCTGTCTTGTGAAGTCATGAATTGTAGCCCACTCAATTGCAAAGGCTCATAGCAAATAAGGAAACATTTCGCCTATACACAAATTCTGTTTTCTTTAAAAATAAAAAAAGGGGAAAAAAACCAGAGGCATCCTATGCATTCTAAAAGCACTTCCTATGCAGCCAGTATTATTTGCTCCCTCTTACAGATGGGGGGGGGAATGAACACCAAGTCTTTCCAAAGGCTGTCTCAAAGAAGTTCAAGGGTAAGCCAGGAACTGACCGTCTTCTAAGTCAGCTCTTGTGGAGAGGGATCACTCCTGCTGAGCCCACCACATCTTCCACACACTCAATGCCTGTTTCCAAGTGAGAGGTGAACCTACAAGTCAATGTTCATAGGCTCCCTATGCATAATTGGTATCCTGCAAAAATGGATCATGCATTCTGGGAGACCCAGCAGATGCTTCCAGGATCAGCATCTTATTTTTTCCCCAAGTTACTTTCCAAGTTACTTATGGGTTTTTTTTTTCCCCCAAGTTACTTTCTACTTTCTCAGTCTACTTTCTTTCTGACTGGCATTCTCAGTTATATCAGTGGGACTTAGCAACCATTCACCCCTCTAAACTAATGTTACTTTTCTTCTGTTTTCAAATTAGGGTTATATGATCTGCTGGTTAGTTAAAATTATTTGTGAACACCCAGATGCATTTTAAAATTTGCATTTAATTGCATGATTTGGAATTTTAAATAATTTTAAATGGGGAAGAAGGGTGGAAATGCAGGAATAGAACCAAACAGAGCATTAGACTTGATTCTGAAGAGTTCTGGGTTCAAATCAGGAATCTTCTGTGGCCTTGGAAAAGTCATTTGCACTTTGTCCTTAATGTACTTTGTTCACCTTTGAAGGTACTTTGTAACCTTTGATTTCCTATCTGTGTAATAGGAATACTTGTGATCTTCCTTACAGGGTTATCTTGATGAGCAGAACAAAAGTTGTTGTTTCAACATCCTGCTTATGACAGCAGTAATATTAATTATGACTTTACCACCACCAATTGGGTGTTGCAAATTGGGGAGAGAGAGAGAGAGAGAGAGAGAGAGAGAGAGAGAGAGTTAAATGCTATTTAAAAATGATTCTATTTTGGAAATGATTCCAAGTAATTAATTAAATCCTTTTTTTTTCTATTATGGTTTGCCTGATACCTGACTGGGCAAGGAGAGCGGTGATAGTGGCGGCGGGCTTCCTGTTATTTATGAAGTTTAGCGTGGGTGAAAAAACGCGTTACAATCTTTTCAAGATAAACAGGCTGGGAGAGTCGACCTAGGCAGACTCTCCGCGCCAGCCAAGAAAAAGGGAAAAAGTCTTCGATTAGGTTGATATTCAGCAGTTCCCAAGGAGAGGCGAAAGAAGAAGTAGATGCGTTTCAATGCAGAAGATATTGGCAGAGTGAGGGGGAGACTGAATATTTCTCAGCCCCCCTCCCCGCAACTGATGAAGGTAATTGACCCGCTGACGCAATAATGCTACACCTCGGAAACTGTCTGGATTTCTTGTGCAACATTTTTTTTTTTATGTTCTCTTTAGGGGAAAAAATGTTTGTTTTTTAAAAAATATTCTCTTGGAATATTTGCAAGACTATAGCACCGGGTTGTCTTAGAATTGAAATATAGACTGTAATATGTGTAGGGAATAGTCCTATAAGAATAGTTTTCCTTTAAAGGGATTTTCTTGAAAGCCTACTCGTGTGTATCTTTACTCGGCAGTTAGGTCTGGTTGGATTCTAGACTACAAAAATTTAAGGTTTCAAGAAGTAGGTTTAAGGTGCCACGAGATTCTTTGTTAAGTGAGTTAATCCCGTGTTAAGTGATTTTGGCTTCGAGGTGGAGCCAAAACATATATTCCGTATAGCCAAATTCTATGTTTACTATCCAGTAAATTCCAATTAATTTCAATGGACCTTACTCCAATGTAAATTGAGCCCCCCTATTTGGAAGACACATTGAAACAGTGGGTGAAGACACAGTGGGACTTACTTACGAGTAAATATGGTACAGATTGCTTGTGAGATATTCATATAAGAAAAGATTTTTAAACGAATACTTGTTGAATATTTATTTCCCTTTAATGCATATTCTTATTTTATGCGAATAGATTTTCTGAACTATTTTTAGTTTCTGAATGTTCTTATAGGGCAATGAATAGACTCTTCTATGCAACTTAAAATATTTTCTTATTTTTCATTCATATAAGACTTCTGTTAATAAACGAAATAAACATACCCGTGGATTTACAAATGGGAATGTATTTTATGTGTTTAAAGACCGCGGGTGGAAAAAATGATCTGAGTTTGTCGAGAGATCTTCTTAGTTGCCTTTTAAAAAATTATTCCGAAATTTAAAAACATGATGTTCTTCATTCGGAAATCTATATTTTTTTCAGTATAATTAAAAAAAATCACGAGTGAAGCAACTCTGTGATTAGAAGTGTTCAGTTGCTGCTGGTCTTTGGCAAAAGAGACAAATGGCGCCGGCGCATTTTGTGCCGCGTTTAAAACGGCGGGGGCGGGGGGGGGGGAAACGAATAGGCAACCTGATCTGATGCCTGTTTACTCGGAAGCAAGTCCCACTTAATTCAATGGGACTTCTTTCCAAGTCAGCCACGAATGGGGTGCGAGATTCGTTCCAAGTCAAGGCGGCTAGGATGGCTCTGATTGCAAAGGGATGGCGCGACTCGAATTAATTTGGAAATAATGTTCTCGGGTGTCTTTTTTACGAGACTGATAGACGTGGGTTTTTTGTGTCTTTTTTTGGGGGGGGGGAGGCGGGAGGAAGAGAAATAAATCCTTCTGCAGTAAATAAATGAATAGAAATAGCGTCCACGCAGTTTGCCTTGAGTAGTTTCCGGGTCAAGGAAGAGGGCAGGAGGAGCCCGTCTCCATTGTTTTATTTTCAGAAATTAATCGTTAATGTTGGCATCGACACTTCGCGAAAGCGACGACCTGCTTTTCGACCACCGGAGATCCGGGGGCAGGGAGAGGAGGCCTTGGAAAGAGGACAAAACGGATCGGTCTCGTCGGCCTTGGAGCTCCATCTCAAATAGCTGGGACAGCGATGCCGATAATCATCGATTAATAATAGGTATTCCGCTCATCGATCTCAGAGAGTCCCCCGAAGCTCCTTCCGACACAGATACATTTTCAAAACCCCTCAGATACCACAATGAATTCAGGCTGCTGCGATCCTATATTCGTCTAAGAATCAGGGCCCGATCCTATTCAACTTTCCAGCCCGGATGCAACCGCAATGAAGCCCGGAGATAAGGGAACTAACAGCACAAGCCTGTGCATGTCTACTCAGAAATAAGTTCCATTGTGTTCAGTGGGCCTACTCCCAAGAAAATGTGCATAGGACTGCAGTCAAATGCGCCCCTGTGTTCCCTTTGAGGAGGCCTCCATGACTGCTCCCCATCGCAGGATGCAGCAGCGCTGCCCGGCTGGAAAGTTGGACAGGATTGGGCCCTTCGTCTCCCAAACGTCAGAAGAACTTCCTTCTGAGTAGACAGTCAACCCTACGATGGAGCTGCACGTGCGACTTTCTAAAGTTAAGCGCTTAGGAGGACCCTCATCACGTCTTGGTCATTAGTTTTACTTGCACAAGTAAGTCCTTTTGCTTCCTAGTAAACCTATATAGGCTCGAGCTGTTTGGCTGGATCGTTTCCTTTATGTCCTTTTTTTGCCGACTTGGAAGTAACCACCACTGATTACTTCCACCAGCCAGAATTACGAACAGGGTGCGAGATGGAGATATCTCGAAAAGTTCCACAACAAAATTACAGAATTTACAAACACGCCCAGGAAAGCAGGATGGTCTTCTTCTGTCTAATCCCCCTCCCCACACTCTAGATATGCTATTTGTGTGTGTGTTGGCAGCCTTTATAGACAGTCTCCTCCTCTAAGGCGGGTTACAAAAGTAACATTGAAAGCCATAAAAAAGAATCCGTCGGCAAATTCCCGAGAAACAGAGCGAGGCTGCACAAGCCGACCGGGGAGTCCGTACGCCTCGTCGAACTTGGTGGGGTTCGCGTCTGAGCAAACGCGCACAGGAGGAGGACGACACTGACATTCGCGCGGCCACGTCACCCAAAGACATGCTTCTTAGAACTGGAGCAAGAGTCTAAGCATGTTTACTCGGAAGTAAACCCTATGGGGTTCCACGGGTTTTTTAAAATGTTATCTCCCGTGGCGTTTCTACGGGGATGGCAAAGCTCTAAGTTTTGCAAGAAGCCTTACCTTGCGGTGGAGATTACTCCTCTCCTGCACCGTTTTAGCCAATCTTGGCGTTGCTTACTGGCTACAGCAGCAAGGGAGAGGAGGGATTTACACGACAGGGTAAGGCTTCTTGCAAAACTTAGAGCTTTGCCATCCCTGTAGAAACGCCTCTGGTTATCTCCCCCATAGAGCGATGCTAAGACTTGGATAGACAAGACGGCCAGAGTACCGGGAGCCGCATCGAAAGGAGCACTTTCGCCTGATCTCCTCTTCCGTTAAGCAGCACCAGTCCTCAATCGGAAGCCCGCCTGACCGCTCCCCATTCCTTCGAAATCTTCCGCGTAACGTACAAAGATGTGGGTACCAGTCCGCCCGTCTACACGAGACAACGGATCGAGCTGAGCGTGTCCCCGATGAAATGGATCGTGGCCGCGAGGAAGGCAGACCCGTCGGGCCTGGCCTAGGAATGCGTACAAGCAAGCAAGCCGGTTATTGAAGTCAGCCAAACCCCTTCCGAAAGATCTGAAGTTTCGCTCGTGCGAGGGAAACGCGACACATCCCGACGTCGGTTCTACCAGAGAAGGCACCTCGGCTGAGCTTTGGAGCCCTACGGAGCGGCCGCTCCTGCATCATCATGTATTTGCACCATCAAATCTCCATGTTCCAAACTAACCTCCCTGTTCGTATTCCTGATTTCTTCCCTTTGTGCTCAGTTTTCTTGCAGCTTATTTTGGCAATAATGTTTTTTTGTTTGTTCGTTCGTTTTGGGGTGTTTTTTTTTTATACACACACCCGCATAAAATCTCTGGCGATCTTGAATTGCTATAAATAATCGGTTTTTTTCGTTTGCAAACTCAAACTCTCCCTTACTAAGGAGTAAGTCGCTTTGAACGTCGTTGGACTTTGTGCTAACTATGCGTAAACGGACACGCATAGCATTTCCCCCTCTTGTTCTGCTTTCTGAATGTCCCAACCCTGTGCATATTTTCTCAGAAATAAACCTCACAGTGTTTAATCCACTTTGGGGTCCTTGGGGGTGGGGGAAATATGGTCAATAAACTAAAAATAAATAATATTGGTTTCCTCTCCATAAATGTCAGCAAGGGATTCCCCCCCTTTATGATCCCCCCCCCAAAACTTTCCTTTCTCTTCTATTTTTCCTTTTATTCTTTTCTAAACAGCTTCACCGGTAGTTGTTGCTAACAGCGAGGGAAATCTCAACCCCTTCTCTGCATGGAATTTTATCTCTCAACTCTTTCCAGGACTTAAGGGAAGGCTGTGGGAGCATTTCCAGACAAACCATAAAAATACAGTCGAGGGGAGTAGCCTCAGAGGCTGAATTCAAACAGGGAACAACAAATTCTCTTACAGTGAGCCACACAGCAGATCACTTGTGTCCCAAGTTTCGATAGTCCACAATACACGTTGTTGCAGAAGCTGGGTGGAGAATCGTCTGACCCAGATTCAGATCCAGTGGGATGTGCTGTGGGGGTGACACAAAGTGACAGACCACTGGCTATTTTCTGATGGCTGGTGAAGTGGCGTTCCTACTGGGGGGGGGTGATAAGATTTGGTCTTTGAGCTGCGAATGGCTCTGAAGGGGAGGGGGAGGGGCCACATTAGGAGCTTAGGCTCCTGCAAAACCTAGCACACACACACAGACACACACACCAGTACTGCCACTGCGGTGGTGACTGCTGTGGTTCTTGGGGAAAGGATGTTGGTCTAACCCAGCATGGCATTTCTGAAGCTCCTGAAAGTGCACAGTGCTCAGGAACATTCAGGGACCTTCTGCATGACAAACACACACTTTGCAGCCAAGTTACAATGGCCTTGCAGGAATCCTTCCATTTCCATTCCCCATTTGGAACAAATGAAAACTCTGCCTGGCTTACAGGCAGTTTTGTGCATGTGCTTTGAAGGCTGCTGCCAATATTTTTCTCCCACTGCTGGGATACCTGCTTTACATTTCAATTCCAAGCATTTCCAGTGGGAAAAGACTGCAGGTCGCAGGGCTGGGAAAGGCTTTTGCCTGTGATCCTGGCAATAAACTGCTTGACAGAGTAGATGGGGCTGAGGAGGACGGACCAATGGGCTGACTCTAGAGAAGGTGGTGGAGGAGGGCCATAGCTCAATGGCTCTGTATGTGCTTTGCAAGTCTTAAAATCAATCCCTGTTATCTTACTTTTGGGGATCCCAGATAACAGTGCAGAGTAGACCCTTCAACCAAGCACACACCAAGCAGAGCTAATACAAACTCAGTAGGCCGACTGCAACCACCCAGCTGGAGCCTCTTGGCCTGACAAAGAGCTCTGTAGAACTGGAACTCTTGTGTACTCCCGCACCGACTTGGGCTGATCCCATAAATGGAATCCAGGTTCCTCTCTGTCCTTCTTGGGCTGCTGGAAGCTCAAAGCATCTGCAAGTCTTTCAAGGCCTTGAAACATGGGATGCATGTTTTGTTCAGATATTTAACTCCAGTCACCTTCCCAGTCCTTGACACTGACAAAAGAAATATTTCAAAATGACCTCACTGCTTAAACCCTAGGACGGGTTTGAACACACCCCAGAAGGAGAACCTCACTTTCTAGAAGCAAAAGTACTGAGGGCAATTCATGAGGGATCTAGACTGCCAACAATCTGAGCAGTTGGCTTTGTGCTGGCAAGGCTGTGGATTGCCCAGACGACACACGCAATTAAAACCATGTGCCAAGAGGACTCAAGTTTTACAAAGAAAAGCAGCGTTCTGCAGCGTGGGCAGGAGGGAGTGGTGGGATGTGCTTTCCAGTGTAAGAGGGGGAGAGGCTGACACACCACCAGGTAGGGAAGGGCAGCTTTTGACACCCGGCCTCAAGTGCTAGGGGGTCATGGGCTGGCCCCTTCCACTGGGTCTGATTGAAGAGCACATGGTCTAGCCACCTTGCTGAAGGTATGTCTGAGGTTGCAATCCTATACACACTTTCCTGGGAGTAAACCCCAGTGGACACAATGGGACTTACTTCTGAGTAGACATACACGGATTGTGCTCTAGGCCAAGTTGGTGGCTCAATGGGGAGGGTTGTGGCTCAGTAGCAGAGCATGTGTTTTGCATGCAGGAAGTCCTGGGGTAGATCCCTGGTGTTCCTAGTAGGGCAGAGACAAAAACCTGCCTGAACTCCTGGAAAGCTGCTGCCCATTAGTTTAGAACAGTGTTATTCAAACTGTGGGTCGAGACCCACTTGGTGTCAGGTGGGTCATGGAAACCTGGGAGCCTCCATCATGGAAACTGCAGACCTTACTCTTGTTAGTAAGTAACACTTACTCTTTTTGTGAGTGTTAACAGTTTGAATTTTCAAGGGAAGGTTTTTTAATTTTGTCTTTAGTTCAGTGCTTTTGCATTATATTTTGTCCTCATCTTGCTTTCTGTCAGGGATGTTTCATGGGTGTACAATTGCTGCAGTCCAAGAATGCCAGTTTGCATTCCAGGAGTGCCATTTAATTACGCTACAAAGACAGCACTTCCTGCCACATCACTTCCAGGTTAATGACATCACTTCCAGTGGGTCCTGACACAAGTGTCATTCTAAAAAGCGGGTCCGGTCCCGGTCTAAAAATGTTGAATACCACTGATTTAGAAGATCATACTGATTACTGGTATGTGACCTGACCAACTAGCATGCCAGCCTAAGTTCATGGCCAATTGATATTAGCCATGACAGCAACATGTTCAGACTCCTAAGGGTGGGGGTGGGGTGTAAGCTACTGCCTTCATATGCTGCTTGAGAGGTGTCCCAGAACTTTCTGAAAGAGGATGCTGGGCACAGTGGCGTTTCTACAGGGATGGCAAAGCTCTACGTTTTGCAAGAAGCCTTAGCTTGCAGTGGAAATCACTCCTCTCCTGCACCGTTTTAGCCAATCCTCAGAGGGAACAGCAACATCTTGGCGTTGCTTACTGGCTACAGCAGCAAGGGAGAGGAGGGATTTACACGACTGGGTAAGGCTTCTTGCAACACTTAGAGCTTTGCCATCCCTGTAGAAACGCCTCCGGCTGGGCAAGATGTTCTTGATGTGACCCAGCAGGGCTCCTTGGCTGCTCTGAATCTTCAGCTGTCTCTCTTGCCTGCCATTGACAGAGTTGACACTAAGTCCCAACTTCAACTTAGTTCAACTTGCTGCTGATGCATTTGGCTAGTTAAAAACAGATTTGGAAACTATTATCAGCCTGACTGAGTTTGGATCAAAATTCCCACAGCTTTGCCAAAGTAGGTTGTCCTGATCTTTCAGGCATACGTGACAAACACAGAGGTGAACAGTGAACTTCAGGATGTTTGAAGGCTAGAAACCTCATGAGTGCGTTTTCAAGGCTGGATTACAGTGTTGCTAAGCCACACAAACGCATATTCAAGACATGGAATATGCAGACGCCTTTTCTTAAAGATGGTTTTTAAAAGAACTTGATGGGCATGGTGTTACTACTTCTAAAAGATTTTTATTCCACCTCATTTGTGCCTCACTCCCGCAGGAGCTGAGGAGGCTAACAGCCGCACAATGACAATACAATAACCAAGCAATGAAGCAATTATACAACTAAACAAAAACATTCACCTGTGTAAGAGGGAGAGCAGTACTCAAATCAAGAAACTAAACATATGCCGGAAAAGCCAGCACAATAAATGAGTTTTCAATGTGCCATGAAATAAAGAAGAGAAAGAAGCACAATGAAGCTCTCAGGGGAGTGAGTTCCACAAGAAGGGGGCCACCCCAGGAAAGGCCCTGGCCCGCTCAACAACTCCTAAAAAGAAGAACAACCATTAAGATGTAATCGTAATTGCTCTAAGTAACAAATAGAAAAATCTCACAACATATGCTTTTCATTTGTCTATGGAGAATTCAGAACCTATTATTGGGGAGGGTTTTAACTATTTGAATTAGGGCTTAGTTTGAGTCAGGAATTTTCAAGGCTTAGCCCCTAAATGTGTTTGCAATGCTATGGCTTAACCCTGGAATATAGAAATAAATGAATTAAAAGCACCTCTGAACATACACAGAGTGCCCTGTCTTCCCAACCTTCCTCCCAAACCAGGATCAGGGTCAAGGGCACCCAAGTCAGAGGGTCTGCCTTCCACCCAGGCAAGGGCTGCTCTTTTTTTTCTCTTCAAAAAGACCACAAACAGTCCCACCCTGGATGCATTAAAGTTCAAGTGCCAAAGGCAAGGTCCGTCAGCGGCTCTGGGATTTTTTTTTCTGATGCCCCAATGGTGCTACCTGTGGTGTGTTCCAAACGCTGCAGAGGGGTCTTGAGGCTGGGGGAAAGTGGTGTTCTCCAGCACCTGAAGCCAAGACTTTATAGGGAGGAGGGAGGCAGATGCCCCCTCCCCAGTCACCACGGGCAGTCTCCAAATCAGCGTCTAGCACCTCGAGAGGCTAATCTCATTAAGTCTGCCTCCCTCCTCCCCTCCTCCAGCGTAAGCCTGTTATCAGCTGCAGACTCCGGGACTCCTGGCCCGCGCCCGGGCCGGCCCCTTCCTTTGTGTGCTTTACGTCCAGCCTGACGAAGAGTGCTGGAGACCTCGCAGGCTTGCAGCTCCGGCTTGCTTGGGCCGCCTCGCACGCGGCTGCTGCTGCTTCCCTTTGAAGTTCGTGGTGTGGGAGGGCCGCACCCCCCCCCATCGCATCACCATCAGTTGGACTCCGGCCTGTCATGCTGCGGTGAGCGGCACACGGGCCACAGCCCCGTTTGAATGAAGCCTTCCTTCGCGCCCAGGCGCGCCCGTGCCGTGCCGCGGACCGAAATCGGGGGGGGGGGTTACCCGCTCACACACGCCCCTCCCCCGTGGGCCCCTCGCTCCTCCGCGTGGTGGCAGCTCCTTTCCTTCCGGCGCGTGTAAACGGCGCCGTTGCACCGATTCCCCCGCCCCCACCTCGCCGTCGCTCTCGGGATATTAATGAGGTGTCCGCTGATAGCGCGAGCGAAGGAAGCGCGGCCGGGTCGCCGGCCTGTCTCTGCCGGTCGGGCGCAGACTCCCCGGCGCTGGGTGAGGGCAGAAGGCGGGAGACCCCGAGTCGTCCAAGCCTGGCCTCACGTCGGGGCAGATTGCAGGAGGCGCCTCCCCCCCGGGGGGGGCCCCCCCCCCCCCCGCCGCCGCCGCTCCCTGGCCAGGCTGCAGAAGCTCCCATGGCTCGCGTGCTGGATCCGGGACCAGGGCTCCGGCGGCCTTAAACTCAGCAGACCTCTTGCAGAGCGTAGGACTCCAGTGATCGTGGAAGACTCTGAGCGCGTGCAGAGTGTCTTAAGACAAGAAAGGGTGTCCTTTGACCGTCAACCACTATAGCACTTGCCAAAACGTCTAACTTAAAACCAAATTATCACCAAAGGGCAGAAGGACATCCAGTTTATTGAACTGAGTCTCATTATGGCATAACCACCTTAGGGGAATACTAAGGCTGCAATCCTATACACACTTTCCTGGGAGTAAGCCCCACTGAACACAGTGGTACCTACTTCTAAGTAGACATGCATAGGATTCTGCTGCCAGTCTTGCAGGAGCCTGAGCTCCTGCATAACGCAGCCCCTCCCCTAGGAGCCCTTGCCTTCAGAGCCATTCCTGGCTTGGACAGCTGGCTTGCTCTCCAAGCTGCGAATTGCTCTGAAGGGGAGGGGGAGGGGCTGCCTTATACAGCAGGTCAGGCTGTGTAATGCGCAGGACTTCGCATTTTGCCCTCTGTAGGAATATGCCATGGGGTCCATTATCCAACTAGCAGGGTTAAAGCTATGCTCATCTCTTCTGAATACATTGGTGTATCTCAGATGATGATTTATATAGCACAATCCATATGCCTGACACTTTGTTACAGATGAGAAGTAGGCGGCGGGGGGGGGGGGCTTACAATCAAGAAACAGACAGACGGGACATGGCAACAGTAAACAGGGAAAACAAGCAATTGTTTCTGGGTTTTTCAGTCTTTAGGTATAATCACAGGGGGGATTAGGAATAACACCTTATTTTCTTAAAAGTTGCTCACATGTCGTGTGCAACTGCAGCTTGACCCTATGCATGTCTATTCAGATGTAAGTGGCTTTATTCATTTGTTTGAAAGCTGTGCTACAAGACACACCCATATTGGCCCTGTGTTGACCTTCTCGTCTTTCATGCATCCAGGCCATGACTTCTAATGTTGCAAACAAGAAACCTACGTTCAATACCTTTCCTTTCTTTTCCATGTAGACATCAGCCCACCACCAACAGTGTGGCTTTGGAAAGGCAATGCTGTGTCAAGAATACTCTGTGGCTGACAAAAGTCTCTCCTCTCAAGCTCGCTCAGATGTGCTCAGCTGTGCAGGAATTTGGGCTATGCTGTGGAGATTCCAAAGCTGTTTTGGGCATTTGGACTCCCAGCATCACTCTGTATTGCTTGGATGCCGCTGCTGCTGCAGGGTGGCAGGCAGGAGCCTTGCAAGGGCTGAGCAAGACTTCCTCCTTTATGTACATGTGAACAATTTGGTTACCAATGTCTTGTCACTCTAACAACAGATGCCATAATGGGCTCTCTCTATGGTTTTAGGCAGGAGCCTGAGCTTCCCACTCCTGCCTGGAGCTGCCAGGGGTTACATTTAGAGCATTTTAGATATATGTTTAAGTGCTCTTCCACTAGCTACAATCCCTCCATTGCAGCAATGAGGGTTTTTCACAGCTGAAAATCCTACAACAAATTACAGGTGTAATCCTAACCTGGAGTTAGGCCAGCAAAGTTTGGGCAGCACAAGGATCACTGCAACGAGCATTTGGACCACTGCCAGAGTCAGGGAGGATGGTGGACATCTGAGTGCGGGCCTCTGACTTCGAGTGCGGTCCAAACGTAAAGTACTTTACGGTGGCCCTTGTGCCAGCCAAACATTGCTGGCCTAACTGAGCCGGCCTAATTCCAGGTTAGGATTATGTCCTCAGTGGACTGGGCTTCTCTGATAGGGATCTGAGGTGGGGAACCTTCCCCTTGGCACATCCCCGGCTCCATTATAATGATGGGCATCTTTCTAGGATCAATGTTCCTGTCCATCTGTGCAAAGTTATTCCCTAACAAATTTACTCCCTAACATTAGGATTCATCCCTAATGAACCCTAACATTTTGGTACTGGGACTCATTTTTAAAAACAACACGCCATTCAGAGCCCCCTAGCTTTGCAAAACTTTTTTTTACAAAAAGACGCATAGTTTCACACTCAAGCCTCTGTTTTATAATGGGGGGGGGGCGCGGCCACCTTCTGGAGCATTTGTTGAAATGCACGTTTTTTGGATCAGGACCATTCTGATGGCTGTTCCAGAACAGTTTCCATAGAACTCAATACATTTTCCTGGTCGTTTTTGCAACCCACCACAAATTGGGTCCTGACCCACAGTTTGGGATCTACTGTTCTAGTGTGACCAAGAAACAGAACTGAGCAGGGACATAAAACCAGAAGCTTGACCCAAGTATTGCAAGTACAAGTTACAGTACTGCATACCAAAAAGCAAGCCCATTCCTTCCACAGCCAGCTCTCAGAAAGCAAGCTCACACAAGCCATCACACCGTGCATCCCAATCAGGGAACCAAAAATGTTTTTTACCCTAACCCTCCTGAATCCCACCTGAATGCTACCTCTGTGCACACGTGACCCTAAAGCTGGAGGGAGAAGGAAGCTTCTGCTGCTCTGCAGAGTCATGGTCAGCAAGTTGGAATCGGCTCGGAGTCCCCAGTGGTGTGGCAGGCTGGAGAGGGTTGTGGGCAGATGGGCTGGGGTGTGCCTGCGTGCCATCGCTCTAAGGGTACTGCTCCACATGCTTTCACATCACTGCATGATAAGGGTAACTCTACACCCACCCCCACCTTCAGCTTAGTCATATACCCCTACAAATGCAGTTCTCCATGGAGACTGGTCTTTAGCAAGATGCTCCAAAAGCTTCCAGACTTCTTGCTACTCGCCCTCCTAGTCACTGTCTACGGCAGAAGCGTGCAACATGTTAATGGAGGGGAGAAATGCAGAGACTGCAAAACGCACAGGGAGGGAGCCCAGCCATCGACCGGCATCCTTTGCTTGTTCAGACTGTCCAAACAATGGATTGCAGCCAAGCCCACCCTGTTGTCAGTGCCTCTATCTGTGGTTGGTGATTGGGGCTCTCCTTGAAGTCCAAAAGAAGAAAGCCCAGAGTTCACTAATACTTCGTTCAGGTTAGTGTACAGATTAGATAGTCAAAAGCAGCCCAGAGCGTTATCAGGGCTTGGAGAAGATGAACATCTCAGCAAACTCCTGGAAGCAGCTCAATCAGATCTGGAGGAATTACCAGGAAGATAATGGAAGGAAAGTGGGCAATATTGTGTTCTACATCCCATTCCTCGATAGCCAACCAAAGGGCCACATCAGGTCTGATAGGGTCTTCTTGGGAAAGGACCACCTCTTTCCCTCCTCATTCTGGTTGACCCTGACCCTCCCAGCCACCAAACATGTGTCCTGCCCTGCTGAATCAGTCCAAAGGTTCCTCTGGGTCTAGCATCCTCCTGTGCCCCCAGTGCAATCTGAAGGCAAAGGGAAGATACAGGAAAATGTTTTTTTACATACCTCTGCCTAGGCATTGGGGCAGCCTATGGATTTCCTCCGATGTACATCCCCAATTTTGGTGGCATATGTCCAAGGTGGGAAAAGGGGCAGAAACAAGGGGACAAGAACCGGCATGCTCCACGGTGACCAGATCCACCCCTTCCCATCCTTCAGTATATGAAGCTGCCTTCACAGGCCAGCATTGTCTCCTCTGATTGACAGCAGCTCCCCAGTCTCAGGCTGGCTCCTTTCCTACCCTGACTAACCTGAAAGCATCTCCCAGCTGGAGATGCCAGCAGGGGTGCTGCTTGGGACCCCCCAACTGCAAGACATGTGCTCTGCCATTGAGCTCTGGCTTTCACATTCAGAATGGTTGTCACCCCTAATATCTAAGAATGGGGGTGTCAGGAGGAAGGAGCTCACATCAATTACAAGACAAATGAGTCTCTATCTGCAATACGTTGACACACTGGATTAGAGGACCAGCATAAAAATTAAACGTATCTCATAAAAAGGCTGCCTGGTGGGCACCATTGTCTTTTGTGCAGTTTGGAATGAGTCTCCTGGTTTAATTATAGACTGGGGTCTGGTCAGTTTCACTTTCAGCTTCTCCTGCCCTAGGAAAGAAACAAAAGTAATGATGTCTGGGTTGCAAGCATTCTTCTGCAGATAGATAATATGCTTGGATGGTTTCCACTTGAAAGAATGGTTCCAGAGCTGAAAGTGTTAAAGTGTTTAACATTGGCCTAGTCCACAGCTGGGAGGGGGGTGGTAGGGTCCTGCAGTGGTAGAAGGGACTATAACCCTTCAAGATGCAGGTGGGGAATCACATTTACCCATTTTAGAAAAAGCTCCCTGATGTGCTTTTTTTTTTTTTGCTTACAAAGAATCTTTTCTATGGGGAGCGTTCAAAAATGGCGTCCCTACCCCGAGGTTGTAATTGGTACAGTCCATTCTTCCACCTTACCTTCTCTCATGTTATTCTGCAGCTCAATGTGGAATGTGAATGTGGAAAGTGGGTTACCAGTTCGTAGTTTCACAAGGGTTGCCTCTCTCTGTGGGCAAGACCAGGTTGTGGAGCAAGAGAGGGTTTGATTAGTAGCATAGCTAAGGGGGTGCAGAGAGGAGCTACTGCACCGGGCAATAAGCATTAGGAGGAAACAAGCTGAGCTTGATACTCATGGCCCAAACTGAGAAAACCTTGGTAATTATGAATAATACCATCATGTTATGTATCACAGGGAAAATTACGTAATGCAGAATACGATGAAACAAACCCCACTGGAATATCTGTATTCTATAAAAAGTTATGGCTGATTAACCAGAAAACATTTTATTTATTAAATTTGATTTATTCTTTGATCCCCAGGTATCTTACACCAGTGGTCTTCAACCTTTTTCATGTCTTGACCCCAGTAAATAAATAAATACCTGAAGTATGGGACTGGCTTTTCTAACTACAGAAGGGTATTCCCTATTTGCAACTGAAGCTTTGTTTGGATATTTTAAGATTCTCAAACCCCTCTTTTACAGGGTGCACAAATGGTATACACAGGACAAATCTCTCCATCCCCTGCCAGGGTGAAGCTGAAGTTCAACAGAGCCAGTGAAATGATCCCCAGATAACAGCCCAGAATATCTAAACAGGTAACACCCAATTACAGCCGCAACTCTGTTGACTTACACTTTTCCTTATCGAGAGGCATCAGGGTATTCATGTAAATTGCAAAAAGCATTTTGATGGATGCCAACCCGAGGAGCAGGGAGTGTAGCCCAGCGCAATGTATGCTCTCCTTATCTGGCAGCTCTGACTGTGGCTCTGAAATTAAAACTGTAAAAGGCAGAGACTTATCAGTGGCCTCTAATTCCCTTAGTGTTTATTGGGGGCTGCTTTGGTGCTGGAATCGGCCTCCTGGGACCATTTCTCTGTGTGTTAATTTTGAGGGGAAAAATGTGTTATCGTAGGTTGTCTTGGCAATTAAGCAGTTTTCTTTTTTAAGATGACTGTTTAGACTAAGCTTGACAGAGGGAAACAAGGAGGATTAAAAAGCACTTTTATTCCAATCCTGACTCGGGAATAAAAGATGCCTTCTTAATTCTCTCCCATTTTGGGGGGGGGTATCAATTGGACCTATGTGCCTAAAAGGGCCATGTCAAAAATGGCCTTAACATAAAAAAGTAGCTCATCAGAGCCAATAGTTAGCTCGGTTCTTCTAACTCAGGGGAAAGAGACCGCTGGTCTTTGGTCATTGAGGCTTATAAAGCTCTTGTAAAGGCATTCCTATATTGGGTGGGGGGGTGAGGGGATGGGAAATGCTAAGTTTTGCAGGAGCCTGAGCACCTGTGTAACATCCCCCTCCTCATCTTCAGAGCAATTCACTGCTAGGTGAGCCAGCTCAGAGGCTTTGCTCTCTGAGCTGGGAATGGCTCTGGAGGCAAAAGGGAGGGGCCTTGTTACACAGGCACTCAAGCTCTTTCAAAACTTAGCATTTGCTCCCCCCTTGTAGGAATGCCTCTGGGCTCTTGCAATCTGGATGTGGGGAGACACAGGTGCTGACCTGTGTCCCATCCAATCTATTAATTATTGGATTTGACCAGCGCCCTTGTGAAGAAAAACACACAGCAATTTGCAAAATGAATCCATTCCTACTGAGGGGCAGAATAGGATAGACCAAGCAGTGGCTAACAAACAGTTAACTTTGTGGGGTTTTTTTTTCCCCCAGTGGGTGCTGGCATTTAGCAGGTGAGCAAACAAGGCAAAAATGATGGAAGGCATCAGCATCTCTTAGCAACACAAGAAGCAAGATCTGGCCACGTTTATCTCTTGACCTTTTGATCTGGACCAAAAACAATTCACCTGATAGAACATACAATCCATGCCTCTCTGCTGCTACCCGCACTAGACATGAGCAGAGAAGCCTTTTACATAGTGCAATGTCTGCATTAAATGCATTTGTCTTCCACCCGTCGTCATCCTCCCAGGTGCTCAGGATGGAAGCCTCTCATTCTACCTGTACAACCACACTACAAAGTAAATTTGGCAGAAAGTGAGGAGCCAAGAGCACCTGAGAGGTGATATAAGGCACTGTGTCACAAAGCAGGGCTTCCCAGCCAGGTCCCGGCACCTTTCTCTCTGCAAAACCAGGGCAGCTCCCTTACACAATCAATCCAGTGTTTGCTGCATGGTAGGACAATCCAAATAATGACCAGAGAGCAGAGGCATCAGTAGGGCTTGTGCCACCCAGTGCAAGAGCTCATTACATCACCTTCTTCCATACCGGACCATACAGAATCAATCACAATATCATACAAACAGCCTACATGCAGTAGCATCACTAGGGTTTGTATCACCACCAATAACTTAATGTACATTATCATCTTGTAACCCTTCAACAATCCTATGAGCTTGGCCAGGATTCTTATCGCACATTGCAGGAGCTGAGCCTGAGAAAAGAATGGTTTGCCTAATGCCACCTGTAATTCACAGGCTCATATGCCCTATAACCAGCCTAGGGCCCATATGAGCTTACAAGCCAAGGCAACAAGGCACACAGCCTCTGCTACCAGCCTGGGACTACAGCTAAGAGTTACAGCCTCAAACAGAGGAATGAACAGACTCTTAAAAAGTCTGCAGGCTAAACTAGCCCCAACTACAGCGACCTGGGATAAGCTGAACTTAACTGATAAGCATGCCAAAGCAACAAAACTGAATTTAGTTTGGTTCAAAGCTTTATAGATTAACTATGATTTATTAAGAAAACAGTTACAAAACTAGGAAAGGCTTAAAAGAACTAACAGAGACTTAACTAAGATACACCTTAAAATAAGAAAACAATGTATATGCCTAACACAAAACATAACATAAGAACATAAGAAGAGCCCTGCTGGATCAGGCCAAAGGCCCATCTAGTCCAGCTTCCTGTATCTCACAGCGGCCCACCAGGTGCCCCAGGGAGGCATGTAACAACAAGATGCTTACATCCTGTTGCCACTCCCTTGCACCCGGTACCAGTAGCCCACCACCTTTGTAAGGAGGTTGCACAATCCATCATTGCCTATAGCCCACGATGGACCTTTCCTCCAGAAA
>JAJKFI010000038.1:372169-408587 GCA_029204185.1 Lerista edwardsae
CTGCGTCCCGTTGCGTTATGGCGAAAGCCCGCCCGCTGCAGCGGGCGGGCTTTCGCCATAACGCAACGGGACGCAGCGAGCACGCTGCCAATCACCGTGGAAACCCGCCCAGCGACCGCAAAAACTCCGCCCAGCGAACCGGTAGGCTGACACCACTGGTCTCAACTGTGCAGAATCTTCCTGATTGCAGCACTAGCTGGATGGAACCTTCCTGATGGCAAGCTGGTGGTTCAGTGTCCCTGACCCCAGCTATGACCTCACACCTTTCTGCAGAAAGCAAGGCACATAGGAAATTACACTTCTGATTATGTCAGGAAGTGAGCTGATTACCACCAGCTGGTATTTTAGCAGCTTCAGCTTTTTCCCATGAAATGGAGTCGTGTTGACAAAATGGAGGCAAACCATGGCCTAGCCTTCTTTTGCTCTTTACACCACCTACTGAGTGTATCACCTCCTGAGTGCAAGGAAGATTCAAATGGGGAAATTCCTGTAATTGCACAGTCTCTTCAACACAATGCTACACCAGCTGTATACCAGTTGTGTAGCAAAACAATGTTACACAACTCAATGAGGCAGTAGAAAAAGCCATCGCCTTGATGAGAGGTGGGGTTGGCTAGGGTAGGCCCCCAGAATTTGCTTTCCCACGTCTTTGCAGAGGCTGTTTGATGGAAAAGGACTTACAGGATCATGTGCCAGATGTTTGTTTGCTGAGTGGTGAGTCATTGTAAGCTGAACTAATGATGGGATGGGATCAGGGTGTATTTCAGCCTGGAATAAAAAAGGCTTGATATTGCTCTACAGCAGAGGTCTCCAAACATTTTAGCCAGAGGGCCACATCCAATATCTGGCACGGTGCCAAGGGTTGGAAAAATAAATACATTTAAATAAACTCACTTGACATATTACAACATAGTATGGTCTTTCCTATCCCTGATCTCAAAATTTCTGTCTCTGCTGAGCTCTACCCCATCTCCCCATAACACTTATTAGTGCTCCCAGAGCCTCCAGTAGCCTCTGCCACACATGCTGCGCCTCTCACCATTTGCACCAGCAGCCCAGAAGTGCATGACCACAGCCCAGCTTTTGCACTGCTGTAAAAGGCTTTGTGCTGCCGGAACAGGAGATAAGGTTGGGCCCAAAGTGAACCTTCAGTTACGTTTAATCTATTAGTTCCTGGTTATGCTGAATCTGGAGTTCTTTTATGTTCTGTTAATTTTACATACTGTGTTTGTTACTCAGTCGATTGCCAAGTGAAGAGCCCAGATTGTTTTTATGGGTTCTGGGGTTGCTTTTAAGATTTCCAGCAAATATTTTACAACTTGTTCCCAAGGGTGGGTTTCACGTATTGCTAATCTATCAGCTAGATCTTGGGCTGCATAAGTCAAATTAGTGGTTGGGGGTGGGGGTCCACCGTGACAGTGCCAGAATATGAAGCTTCTGCTGTACCCTAGAAGACAAAAAGAGGGAGCATGTTAAAATTTTTGTCAAATATAAAGGCCATTCAAATCTTGTAAATAGCTTGATTGTTCTGCAGTGGTTTATTTGCAGAATTGGGGCTGTTGAAAAATAGGCCTGCCTAGAAGGGGAAGCAGGAGAATGCACCTGTCTTTCATCCTTGAACACTCAACCAGGTGGCTTTAGGAAGCGTGGGTGTCGTCAATTAAAGCGAAGCATTCTGGCTGCTTCCCAGCAGTTGTTGTATGTTGGATTAAATGAGAGAAAATGATAGGATTCTACCAAGATAAATTCTCTGGGTTTGGTCACAGGAAAACTCTGGTTTCCAGCCATCTGGTTTTATACCGGCAATCCTGTTTATTCGAGAACGTCTGCAATGGCTTTGACATGTTGGGCTATTACTGTGACATAATTTCCACGCAAGCACTTTTTAATGCCTCCTTTGCCAAAACAAATAAGCACATGAGAAGAGAGCAAGCAAGGGGGGAGGGGAGAGAGTCGATCAGAGAGAGAAGCATCGAAAATGGAATTAAATAATTATGGCATATTCTACTTAAAGATCTGAAATGAATCATGAATGAACAGCAGTCAGGGTCCAGGAAGCTTTGGGTGTTCCAGCAGAGGAAGCGAGCTGGATGATGGTGCAAGTGACATGTGCTTTCGTGTTCCATGCTTCTGGCGTATTGCCCAAAGAGGAATGCTGTGTGTTTCACACAGTCTGCTCTGAAATGGGGCAGCTCTCCAAGGCCCATCGGTCAGCTCCTTGAAAACTCTGTTAAGATGCAAGGACGCAACCTGGGTCCAGAGGCATACTTAGTGGGGGATCACAGCACTAAATTTTGCAAGCAGCTGCTCCCCTTCCATTCCCAGTGGCTAGAGCAAACGGAGGCTATGTTGGCTATGAATGGCTCCAAAGAGGAGGAGGAGGAGGAGTGGCTGCTTGCAAAGCTTAGTGCTGTGATCCCCCTTTAGGTACGCCTCTGCCTGGGACCTTCTGTATGCAAAACGCATACCCTGCTGGCTAAGAGACAACTTCTCCCCTTAGCAAGGCCTTGGGAGGTGCACCTGTAACCATAGATCCTGTCTTCTTTAACACTGGTCTTTCTAGTCTTGCATTACCTGACATGCAGCAGCTCTCCAATATCTGGGGCAGATATCCTTCTACTGGAGATCCTTTTAGCCAGAGATGCAGGATCTTCTGTGTGTAAAGCCTGTGTTGAACTAGCTAGTGTTGAACAAACTACAGCAAATTGGAGGTCGACCAGAGGCTTGGGCATCTCACCACGGAAGAGCTATGTGCATTCCCATTTTTTCCTGTGCTTTTTAGTTTTAGCACGGAACTGCCTCTGGTTATTTGTCAATATTTTCTTGAACTTCTGGTGTTAGTATCTTTTACAAGGATCGAAGTAGAAGAAGAAGAAGCATAAAATGACAATACAAGACAAAATGTAACCCAATACAATAAAACCATTACAGTAATCAAATGAGAAAAAACTCTGGAATTCTTGTTTATCAAACAAATGACTCCAATAACAATAATGAAAATTGTCACACAGAGGGAGAATAAATGAGAAACAGCTTGCCCAATAGCAACAACAATTATTATCAAATTGTCAACAAGCAAAAAATACAAAGCAAACTATATTTAGATTGCATTGCATAAAAAACAAAACAGAGCCACACTTTCATTAAAGCCTCTCTTTCCATTGCCTCTCTTTCCACTTGCCTTTAATGGATCTGTTTTTCCATTCAATTTCTCTATGGCAGTGTTATTCAAACTGTGGGTCGGGATCCACGTGGTGGGTCATGACCTGATGTCAAATGGGTCGCGGAAAGCTGGGAGCAGCCATCATGGAAACTGCAGACCTTACTTGTGCTATTTCCTTTTCTGAGTGTTAACAGTTTGAATTTTCAAGTGAGGGTTTTTAAATTTTGTTTTTAGTTCAAAGTTCAGTGCTTTTACATAATATTTTGTCCTAATCTTGCTTTTCATCAGGGATGTTTCATGCTTACACAATTGCTGCAGTCCAAGAATGCCAATTTGCATTTCAGGAGTGTCATTTAGGTTACAATGATAGCACTTGCTGCTTGATGATGTCACTTCCTGTCACATCATTTTCAGGTGAAAGACATCAGTTTTGATGGATCCTGACATGAGTGCCATTCTAAAAAGTGGGTCCTGGTCTAAAAAGGTTGACTACTCCTGCTCTACGGGAAATAGATTTATGGGGGGAATGCTAAGTTTTTCGAGTGCTTGAATACCTGTGTAAAGCAGCCCTCCCCCTCATTTTCAGAGCTGCAAAAGCAAAGCAGCAGAGATGCCTCCATGAATGTCTCTGAAAACGAGGGGAGGGGCCACTTTACATAGGTATTGCTGGCCCCACAAGGCATTCTGGAACATTACCTGCTTTCCATTTATTTCTGAGTACCCCTAAAGGTCTTGGCATGTACCCTGGGAGTACATGTACCCCAGGATAGGAACCACTGGTCTATTATTTAATATTCTTGTGTATTATTGAAGTTGCTGATAGACAATGCTTCTATCAGTCCAGCTTTACTTAGTAGCCTACACTAACCAGGACCGAACTGGTGTTTCTTGTCTTCCAAGGGATCTTGAGTCATGTACCCAACTGAGAGTGGCAGGCACCACATGACTCGGCCTTGGCAATTCTTTGAGATAGTCAAACAGCTCATTTGTTGAATTGAAACAAACTGCGGACACCTGTGTTTTCCTCACCGAGCAGACGTGTCCACCCACAAACTGTGCTTTGTGTTCCCTTTTTTGCTAAAGTGGAAAAAAAAAAGCCAGAAAGAATGAGTCTGCTTTTCTCACCCCGGGCTGCAGTGGAGAGCCTGCCAGTTAATATCCTGCCATCTCTGATTGTGCAGTTGAGAGGTGTGACGTTTGATAAGCTCCATTTAACTTGGCTGTACTACATTGTTTAAATAATTCAAATGCAGATTGGTTCTTTATGAGGATTTCTGCTCTGTTGACCCTGCTGGTCATATGTTACCAGGAAATCAGGGAGGGGCCCTGCCCTGACAGCCTCTCCAACCAGAGGGCTGGGAAATCGGTCCCAGCTTTCCCCTGTACCCACAGCACCCCATTATTTCTAGCTAACTGAAAGCACCATCAGCTGTTAACTCTTTGAGGAGAACACCTTTTGGAGAGCCACTGGCTGTTCCTACTCACTGCAAACAATGATTGTGCAAGGGAATGAAATTCTGTGAGAAACTAACACCGTTTTTGCATTCAAAAAATCCATCACCTTTCCGAGCATTTGTATAGTTTTTGCTAGAATAATACCACTTCCGATTGTTAACATCTGCTTCCATGGCAGGGTGATATTGTACTATGCAGTGATGGGGGATGTTTCACATGTTGAGCATTGGCCTGCAGCTATACCTGACCCCTTTTAGACTGGTGCCCCAAACAGTTTTATTTCAATAAATTGTTTTTTTAAAAAATGCTCTAACAGCCCAATCCAAAAACTAGATTTTCAACAGTACAGTGGAACATAGTTCCTCTGTCATAAATGGAACTGCCATCCACAAATGGGGATGGTCTTAGCGCCCTACTGCTGCTAGCTGCGGAGCAAGGGCAAGTCGGCAGGGGGCAGATGGTGGCAGGAACAGGGCAGGGAGGGGAGAGTGGGAGGAGGAACAGGGGAGGGAGGTGGGTCCCCAGCAGCACCTGCACATGCCAGGATCCTATCCCCGTTCCCTCCCCCTTAAACTCCTTGGGCTTACACTAGCAAAACAGCCGGTGTAGATCCAAGAAGTCCAATTGGGGAAGCAGCAACTTACCCCACTGTAAGAAATGAATGTTCCCTTACTTTGAGAAGGCTTCTGTGACTGGACCCCATCCACTGCAGGATGCAGCACCCACTCTTTTGGCATGACTACTGGAGGAGCTAATTCGGATTGGGGCCTAAGTTTTCACCCTACACCTTTTTTTCAATCGGTTACACTGTCGTATGCCTCCAGTTGTCTCCAGTGGCAGACTGGAGGGGGGCACCCACCTGCTCTTGTCATCCTCCCCCCTCCCCCTGCATTTGAAAAGGATGAGGGGAATGAAGCAGAAGAGAAAGTGTGGAAGAGTGTCCCTGAGCTCTAGCCCACACTTCTCCTCTCCTCCCCATTTCCTCCTCCAGTCCAGTCCCTGGAGCGGAAGCCCTGACATGTGGGCTCTGTACGGTCCCTGGATCGATCTGTACGGTCCTTGGAGCGGAAGCCCTGAAATCTGGGCTCAGAACTTAGGAACAGGCACCTCTGGGTCACGGAGACATCCTTTTCCTCCAGGAGAGAGGCCTTCCAGTGTGTTCTGCCTTGCAGAAAACCACCTTCACCTCATTTGCCCCAGCAAAGGATTAAGGGTTGGCGGCACTGTTGAAATAATAGTCGGTGGTGTGAACCTGCCCATTTGCATTCCTGGGCCTTTCTGCCTTCCCTCCATGATAAGCTGAGGCCAAAGTCCTCTTGTTCTGGGCAGAGAGGACAAACAGAGCCCCCCCCCCTCCATGAAGGAGTGATTATTAATATGAGGCCTTCGGACTTTGCAAACTGTCGCTCAGCAACCCGTCATCTTTCACACACTAATCGATATGCCTAGTTTGCCTGGAGGACACAAAGGCCTCCAACTTTGTCCCACAGGCTCTCTACAAGATCCTGCACTGCAACAACTATTCCTTAACATACTCATGCTAGGCAAAAGCCAGTCATTAGAACCTTAGGGGGAAGTAAGAAAAAAAGGTCACCTGGCCCTGTAGCCACACCCCTTCTCTTTTAGCCACTCCCAACAGTCTTATTTAGCCGTGCCCCCTTTTAAAGAAACAAGCACAAGGGGATGGTTATGCTTGGAAGTACCTTGGAGGGACGTTGTGGTGCAGCGGTTAAACCGCTAAGCTATTGAACTTGTTGACTGGAAGATTGGCAGTTCAAGACCACACAATGGAGTGAGCTCCCGTTGCTTGTCCCAGCCCCTACCAACCCAGCAGTTCAAAAGCATATAAAAATGTGAGTAGATAAATAGGTACAACTTCGGTGGGAAGGTAATGGTGTTCCGTGCGCCTCGGCATATAGTCATGCCTGCCACATGGCCACGGAAGCTTGTCCTCGGACAAACACCATCTCTTCAACTTAGAAACAGAGATGAGCACTGCCCCCTACAGTCAGTCATGACTAGACCATTTGGTCATGGGGAAACCTTTACCTTCTGGAACCCCTGTGTGATGTCGCCTCTGTTACTTTGCATTAAATTCCTTCTTACCCATATCTTATAGCTGTAGGACATGTATGCAAAACAATTGCCTTTCCTCCCCGTTTTTGAGATCCCATCTTCATTTCCATCCCTTTCTCAATTGCCTCCTTGTGTCTAGATCAGGGTGGTCCAACATGCAGCCTACGAGGCCCTTTTTGGCACCCCCAAAAGCCCTGCCGCAGCCCTACCACCCATTGCTGCCTCTTGCTTCAGTGGCTTTTCTAGCTCTCTGCCATGCTGTTCCAGCTTCTGACATGGCTAAAAGGGTGGCACTGGGAGAGCCCAATTATGTGGGCAGAATAAAGAGCTCCATGTTTGGCACTCCTGAGCTACATAAAGGACTGCCACCTCCAACAGGAGACTGCCTGAATGTTGCCCTCCTCTGTGTTCCACTATCTGGGATTAGGTGGGATGTGGCCCAAAAGAGGGCCTTCTTGTTTGTTTCCCTCATGGCCAGGCCATTCATGAGGCCACTGGGGTGGTTGCCTCAAGCAGCAGATTGGTGGTGGTGGTGGGGTTACCCACCTTCATCTACTCACGTGCTCCTACTCTCACTCCCTGGATTGGAAAAGAAAGAGGGAGTGGAAGATCGCTGATGCTTCGGCCAACCACTCTCCTCAGTGATGGTAGTTAGGTCATGTGACACCCGAGGCCCATACATTTTTGACATCCCCAGATGCCAAAATTATTTCTATATTTATTTACGTGCACCTCTCCTCCAAGGAGCAATATGCGGTGTGCATGTTTCCTCCACTTTTTCCTCCTAGGCATGTCTACTCAGAAGTAAGTCCTATTGTGTTTGATGGGGCTTACTCTCAGGAAAGTGTGGATAGGATTGCAGCCTCAATGACATACTGCCCCTGCATCCAGAGGATCAATGTAGCCATCATATATAATGTTACATAAGACATTGTATTTTTTTTGTTTTTGGCCATAACATTTGATAGAATGAAGATATTATACTCCAATTTTTTTCATTAAATTTCTCATGACATTCTGCACCGAATGGTATATAACATGATGGTAGATTCTTAAAAACTGTGAATTTAACCAGCGGTATTTTCAGTATTTAGTTTTTTCAGTTTGTAGTTTTAGTTTTGATGTCCACTCTGTTCTCTTAGCGCCCAATGAGGACATTTTTAGACATTTCCGGGGTGATCAACAGCTCATTTTAAACATTTTAATTGAAGTTTTCTATACCACTTTTCGCCAGGCTAAATCATCCTGCTTTTATTTATAATTTTGGCTGGTTTGTTGAAAGTGACTGCTTTGGAATGTTTATTATATTGCAGTAATTTGACTTAATTTTATTTATTGGTTTGTTAATTTAACTGTATGCTGCTCCGGGAGCTTATGCTGAAGGATGGCTCAGAAATCACTGAAGCCAAGAAATAAATAATTCTCTTTTGCCTGTGACTTGATGAACATGTATTTTTGAAAATCCTTGGCGGTTTAGCTCAGTAACTACTATTCATAATGTATATGGAAGTGGTTTTCCTGTAATACGGGGAGGGAGGGAATAATCAATTAACCAGTTTACCGAAGATCAACAAGCTGCCATACTTCAAGTAAATTGGTTGTTTCAAACACACACAGCCTCAAATTCAGTGTTGACCCCTGGGCCAAGAACTGTTGTCCAAATGATCCGACCTCCTGGGGATCGTGATAAGTGCGGCAGACTCCTTCCTCTTTACAAATAAAATGGAGTTGTCACCCTGGAGGAGAAGCCACTTCCAAGCCAGGCATTACATCAGCACCGCGGCTGATAAGAGGAAAGCACAATGGAGTGTTAGACTAATAGAAAAACACGGCTTGGATAAGAGAGGCTCCTGATAGCCTGGGATGAGGCTATTGTCTCTCCTGTTGTCAGCTGAGTCTCTGAGTGATTGGGGATTCCAGAAGCAGCAGGCAATGGAGGGGTCAGAATGCACAGTGTGCATGGCTGGTGGGAAGGCTGCATGAGTTGGAGGGGGAGTCAGGAGATGATTGATGTACTGGTCCATGTACTGATGATTGAAGACGGGTCCATGCTAAGGAGGCATCCAGACTTGCACTTTAACTGAGCAATTCCCTAACTGTTCACCAGAAAGACTTATGAATTCCCATATGAAGAAAGACTAGCGTTTGGGGCTCTTCAGTCTAGAAAAAAGGAGCCTGAGCGGGGACATGATTGAGACGTACAAAATTAGGCATGGGATGGATAGAGTGGATAGGTTAGGAGGAGGTTCTTTTCCCTCTCTCACAGCACCAGAACCAGGGGACATCCACTAAAATTGAGTGTTGGGAGAGTTAGAATGGATAAAATACTTTTTTCCAAGCGGGTAATCAATCTGTGGAACTCCTTGTCACAGGAGGTGGTGATGGCATCTGGCCTAGGTGCCTTTAAAAGGGCACTAGACAGATTTCTGGAGGAAAAGTCCATCGTGGGCTATAGGCCATTGTGCAACCTCCTTATGTTAGTAGTAGGCTACTTCAGAATAGCAGGTGCAAGGGAATAGCAACAAGATAAAGGCATCATGTTGCCTTGTGTGCTTCCTGAGGTGGGCCACTGTGAGACATAGGAAGCTGGACTGGATGGGCCTTTGGCCTGATCCAGTGGGGCTCTTCTTATGTCCTGAAAGGCAGCTCTTGGAGGCTTTGTATGATTTGCTGTTCTGGTCTGGCCTCCATCAGTCAACCTCCATGGAAGTGCAGTTCACTTCTGATCAGCTCTGGGCTTCTTGTGATTGAGTGGTTCACCTTATGCAGGAAGCATGGTGAAGAGTGGCTCTTGTGAAAGCTGCCTTGCAGGGGATGGGCCACGGTTCAGTGGCAGAAGGCCTGCGTTGCTTGCAGAAGGCTCCAACTGCAGTCCCTGATCTGGGAAAGACCCCTGGAGAGCTGCTGCCTCTTGGCATGGACAATATTGGACTAGATGGGTCCGTGGTAAGACAGAGCAGAAGGCAGTGCCACGCATTCCATTGCTCCTGGTAAAGCCATGTATCAGAATTATCCACTCTCCAAGGAGGCTGCCCAGCACTTCTCTCCTTGCCGGCCTGCCCTCAGAAGGCACGTCCTGGGCATTGGCTTCAGGCTGGTCTCTGCTTGCCATAGAATGAGGATGGTGGGAAGGTCAGGGCCATTTTAGGCTGTGGGCAAAGGTGTCATTTTCTGAACAGCCTCTCTATGTAAAAACATGCAGGGAGTTTTGTTTTACCTAGAGAGACTGTTCCGAAAACGACACCCTCGCCCACAGCCTAAAATGGCCCATCCATCCTCATTCTATGGCAAGCAGAGACCAGCCTGAAGTCCCTGCCCAAGACTTAACATAGTCAGAGAAGCATTCTAGCCCAGCGACTTCTCATCCTAGCCCAGCAACATCTCTGCTTGCAGCAAGTTTTTCTTTCTGCTTACTGAAGAGGCACACTCAGAAATGAGATCCTCCACAGCTTCAGTCCATTCCACCACATTGTTCTGCTCCATGCAGAGTGTCGGCCTTCTGCAGAAAGCAGGGATGGGCTCTTCTTTCCAGGGCAGGCACTCTTGCTCTTGCCTGTGCTCCAGGCCGGGCCATCTATGAGGCCAACTAATGTGATTGCCTCAGGCCGAAGATTGGCAGGAGGTCCACCACTACCTACTTGCTCACCTCCACTGCTCCTCTCCCTCTTTCCACTTCCTAGAGCAGATAGGATAGGGAGGATAGGGGTCCCTGATGCTCTAGCGCACCTCTCTCCTCAGGGGACAGTGGGAGAGTTTCTTTGTCCAGATCCCGGCTTCTTCCCTGAGGGCCACTTTCGGCCCCACATTCTGCTTACTCCCATACTGTCCTCCACTCTTCCTCTTCTACTCCTTCCCACTCTTCTGATCCAGGCTGGGACATCCCTAGGTGGGGGGGGGGAGCCCTTGTCACTCCATGTCAGGCAGAAGTCTTGGGCCAGCCCTGTCTGTGCGGAAGGTAAACTTCTACAATTGCAACTGCAAGAGGCAGGTGAGGCTTTCAATTTTCATGTTCACCACCACTCTGCTGCTATAGATAGGTGCTCTAGGTTTATTTTGCATGTTCCTCTCAGCCCTAGTTGCAATCAGGACCGAAGAAGGTGGCCAGTGGCTCTGGAAGACTTTATTGTCGTGCCTATATTGCTGTGACAATTCGTGGCTATTGGGTGCACAGGTTTTTCAGCACAATACATTTCACAATCCTATTAGAGCCACGATGGGTATGCGCAACCTCCTGGTTTTCAAAGAAGGCTGCCTCAGAATGCCAGGAGCAGGGGAGTGGCCACGAGATGCAATAATCTGGCTGACTTGTGTACTCCCTGAGGCATCTGGTGGGCCACTGAGAGATACAGGAAGCTGGACTAGATCGGCCTTGGCCTGATCCAGCAGGGCTGTTCTTATGTTCAGACCATCATACGGGATTCTCCCTACTGCTGCCTAATTATCTAGCCAGATCTTTCTCCTTCTCCCTTCTTCCCTGAGGGCCACTTTCTGTCCTACACTCTGCTTACTCCCATCCTGCCCCATACAATTTGCTTTGCTGAATAAGATGAATGAGATGCCATCAGGGACCATTTTCAGCCTCAAACAGAGGCGGATCTACAGGGCGGGCAAAGCTCTAAGTGTTGCAAGAAGCCTTACCCTGTCATGTAAATCCCTCCTCTCCCTTGCTGCTGTAGTCAGTAAGCAACGCCAAGATGTTGCTTTTCCCTGTGAGGATTGGCTAAAACGGTGCAGGAGAGGAGTGATTTCCACTGCAAGGTAAGGCTTCTTGCAAAACTTAGAGCTTTGCCCTCCCTTAGATCCGCCTCTGGCCTCAAGGGAGAAGCCGAGCTCAGTGGCATGGATGACAACCAGCCCCTCCCCTCCTGCCACAATTTCCCCACAACTCTGCTCTCAGTCACTTTGCCTCCATTTCTGTCCCACAAACCAGAGTGAAGGCCACAAATAAGCCACAATAGTTCAGGAGCTGGTTTGTGCGACAAAAAGAGGCAGGTGGGGTTGGGGTTAAGCATCCCGCTCCTGAAAGCTGCTTCTCTCCTCAAAATGGGAGAAAAATGGTTCCCCCACAGAGGAACCTGGGTTGGGAACCGTGGGGTTGAGAACAATGGTGGGATTCAGCCAGGTCTCACCTATTCTGCAGAACCGGTTGCTAATTTCAGGTTGGGAGAGGGAAGAAAGGCAGCGGCCGCCCTGAAGGACATAGAACCGGTTGTTAATTTATTTGAATCCCACCACTGGTTGAGAACCCCCAAATTTGATGCCATAACATGCAGCTGCATCCTCACATCAAGGAGTGGGCTCTAGTGGACTTCTCTCTGCTTAGTGAATTCCTGAGAGGCTGAGAGTTTTATTTCATCTGAGGGAGCATTGAAAACATACGATACCCCTCTGGCAGTCTCACCATTCAGAATTTCAGCACCTCCTTCTCATAAACGGAGAATCAGCTCTAGCAAGAAATGCAGTTTTGTTGCATATTGTTGTCAGAAATGGTTGTAAGACACCCAGGGCGCAATCCTAAGCAGCGCCGGACTGGTGAGGCCGACGGGCCAGCGCCATATCCAGTGCTGCTTAGGAGAGGCTGGAGCCCGCCCCCCACGGCAAGAGAGTGTTCACTCCCTTACCGTAGGGGAGGCTCCAGCCTCCCCTATGTGCTTCTTGAATCTGCACTCACTACAGAGCGGGCACAGATTCGAGGACACTGCACGGCCCGAATTGGGGCCGCGCAGCCTCACTGATGGGCTTAGGATGTGGCCGTACAGCCACTTCCCAAGCCCACCCAGGTTCCGCCCAAGTCCCGCCCCTGCCTCCCTCCTTCCCACCAATCCCCGCACCACTTCCGCGCGGAGCCTCCCTCACGCCGACTGGCTTCGGTCGGCGCAAGAAAGGCTCAGCGCGGGCGCATCAGGGCCTGCGCTGCCTGCAGCGCGGGTCCTGCTGCTCTAGCATCGATGCAGGAGTGCCAATTGGCGCTCCCGTGCCAATGGTAGGGCCATTGCGCCGACGCTATGACGTAGCATTGGCGTGACAGGCAGTGCAGGATTGCGCTGCCTGTTTTGTTTTTGTCAGGTCAGAAAGGAACTGCCTGCCTGTGGCCCAGATCTGCAAGCGTATTTTGTTTCTGCCTCAGTCATCATTTCCACTTTTATCTGCCATTTATTGGGTCCTCTCCCAAGCCAGACCAGGAAGGAGTCTTCTTTCTCCCTTTTCTTTGACGGCTCCTCGTCCTCTTCCTCCTTCAAGGAGACCAAAGCCAAACATGTATTTAACTAATCAGTCATTTCCCTTTCCCCTTTGCCCCTCATTTCCCTTTGTGTATGTGTGTGTGCGCGCGTGCATACGTGCCTTCACCACTGTCACACTGCCACCTCCTTTTTAAATAACAAAGATCTACAGTAACAACAAACATGAATATCTGGACCAGATTTAATACCTACCAGAATTCACTGAACTTCCACTTGAAGTCCCAAGGGATTTGGCCTTGCGGTAGACGCTTCAGGGACTGCATGTATTGAAATATACGTAGTTAGAAGGAAGAACAGGGCATAGAGCGATGTGTTGTCAGTTCCCATCACCCCTTTTGGGAGCAGTGCAGGGCGGTGTGGTCATCAGAGGCAGGTGAGGCAATGCTTCGCCTGCCCTAGGCCCTCCAGAAGGTTCTGCCTGGAGGGTCTTCTGAGGCCAGGGAAGGCTGTGTATGGCTTCCCTGGGCTTCAGAAGACTGGCTTCTTTAAAAGCAACCAAGCTGCTGGTGCCTACCCCTGGGAATGCAAACGTGCCCTTGCCCCATGGAGGCTCCAGCGCAGTCCCAAGCTGTGCTGGATACGGCGCAGGCCCGCTGGCCTGTGCTGTTCCAGCGCAGTTTAGGATTGCGTGCTAACTCTTTCCCAGAGCAGATGCTATAGAGCATTGATGGGCCTGAATTTGATTCAGTGGGCCTGCTTCCCTGTCCTGTCTAGGTTCACCCATCTGCACAAAGACCTGGCCAATGTGGCAGCTTTTCTCCAAGCTGCAGTTTGGGGAACTTTCTTCATGTCTCTCCTGGCTATTCAATTAGCAGACTTTCCCATGTGCAGCTTTTTCTTCTAATGCAAATTTCCATGGAGTAAACCAATGAATGCTCTTATTTTACAGACTAGGAACACAGGCGCTGCAAGTCAAATGATAGCACAAGATCAGCCGGGGGCAACTAAGAGTGGGGTTTCTGTAACTGGGGGCAGCTAAGGGTGGGTTTTCTGTAACCTGTTTTGATCTGTTTAACAAAAGGGCTGAGTAAGGCACAGAGCAGGACAATCTAGTTGAAGGAGTGAGTCAGCTGACATTTTATTAACACATATAATAGAGACTTTGGGTGGACAGTACTATGCAAGAAGGTACTCTGCAACCTATAGGCTCTCTTGATGGGGTTATCCAAGATAGCATTGGCCTGATTGCCTCTGGCCAGGAAGGCTCTTTTGACTGCTGACCTCCCGCATTTACTGGGGTTGCGCAAGGAGTTTGCATAAGACTCCCAGGGGCTTGCCTGTCTGTGGCCAAGGCTCCAGTACTTCTAAGGCAAATCCTGGAGCCCCTTTGGCCACTTTGCACCTCGTCAAAATGAGGTCAGCCTGGCCTGGCCTTTGTGGTGGGGATCTGCATAACCAGGTGAGGGGACTAAAATGTGGAAGACCAGCAAGGTGGAGACTGCAGTGAGAAATGAGATGATGGTCAAGATGAGAGACCATCCAACTGTGAACAAGAGCTTTTGCCAAGGAGGCCAGATTGCTGCAATATCCTAGTCCAGTGGTTCTCATCATCATCATCATCATCATCATTCATTTATTATGGTCAAAGACCAGCAGAACCAAACAAATATGCAAAGGTACAGTACACATTAAAATAGTCCAAAACAATGCAACTAGTTACTGAATTGGGCTTAAAATCTAAAAACTATTATCTAACCTCTAATTGTATCTATAAACCTTGGTGTCTTTTCTCATTACTTACTATGGCTTTGCGGGTTTTTTATATGCTGCTGCCAAAAAACTGGCGCACTGCATTGTGATCTGCGGGTTAGATCCTTAGTTTAATCCTTTCAGTTTCCATAAAACCCGGCATTTTCCTGATTAGGGGTAAGATAAATTTCTCCCGTGTGCCCTGGTAAAAGGAGCAGCGGAGCAGTACATGCTCTGTTGACTCGATCTCCCCCCGAGCCACATGGGCACACCCTTTCTGAAAGGGGGATTCTGTTGAACCGGCCCTCAAGCACTGCCGAGGGGAGGACTATCAAACTTTTTAGACCAGGACCAGTGGTGACATCTAAATGATTTAAGAAAAGGAACTCTCTTTTGATTGGCACGTGTCAGGACCCGCCCACCGGAAGTGACGTCATAAGCCGGAGGCTGGCGGAGCCCAGGTCTACCCGCGGCTGGTTCCTATGGGAGGGGGCTGTGCAGGATGGGACTTCCCCACTGCAGCCCTTCCCCCTTCGCCCCTCTAGGAATCCGGAGTTGCTCCCTTTAACCCTCTGAGTGCCGGCCAACCAAGAAGAAAAGCTCTTTGCAGAGGAATGGGGAGGGGGAAGCGCTGCGGAGTGAAGTGGGCGGAGTCAGCCCTAATTTTAACAAGTGGAACTGAGTTCCCCCGCATTCCCCCTGCATGACATCACTGACCAGGACCCACTTTTTAGAATGGCACTTGTGTTGGGATCCACCGGAAGTGATGTCATTCACCTGGAAGTGATGTCATGGCAGGAAGTGACATCGTCAAGCAGGAAGTGCTATCATTGTAAGATAATAAAATGACACTCCTGAAATGCAATTTGGCATTCTTGGACTGCAGCAATTGTAAAACCATGAAACATCCCTGACAGAAAGCAAGATTAGGATAAAATATGATGTACAATCACTGAACTAAAAACAATTTAAAAAACAACACCCCACATTTGAAAATTCAAACAATACTCACAAAAGGAATATAGCAAGAGTAAGGTCTGCAGTTTCCAAGATGGCTGCTCCTAGCACTCTGCGACCCACTTGACATAATGTTGCAACCAGTGATGTCATTCTGGGGGAACGGACCAGAACGGGCGTTCCGGATCCTAACGGGCTCCATGGCTGGTTCCGGGTTCCCGACAAGTGCCAATCAAAAGTGAGTTCCTGTTCCTAAATCATTTGAATGACACCACTGGTTGCAACCCATCAAGTGAGTCCCGACCCACGGTTTGAATAACACTGCTCTAGTCTACAAGGAGAAGTGATATGATTTGGCGACAGATGATGTGGGGAATAAAGGAAAGCAAAGAGTCACCAATAAAGGCAAAGCCTGTTCAGTGAAGCCTGTTCAATGAATACATGGGGATATTGTCAGTGCACGAGAAGGAAAAAATAGCTTGGGAAAAAGCAATGCTAAGGTCAGTTCTTCAATATGCTGAGTTTGAGAACATTACCGCCCAAGCCTATGCATGTCTACTCAGAAGTACGTTCCATGGAGTTCAATGAAGCTTACTCTCCAGAAAGCATGTATAGGATGCAGTCTTGGGGTCCAATCCTAACCAACTTTCCAGCACCGATGCAGCTGCAAGGCAAACATGAGATGAAGAAACAAATGTTTCCTTCTCTTGAGGAGTCCATGAGTGCCCCACCATCGCAGGATGCAGCACATGCCTTGATGGCACAGCTGCATCGGTGCTGGAAAGTTGGATAGGATTGGACCAGTGGCGGCATTCAGCCGGTATGCTGGGCAGGACTTACCTTTGAGCGGCAGTCCGCCCGTTGCGTCACAGTGCGTTCTGCCGCTTTCCCGCCCGCCCCAGCAGCTGAATGCCGCCACTGGATTGGACCCCCCAATTGAATACTCACTGAAGCAGCTATTAATAGAGTTACCAGATCCAAACTGGGACAGAGTGCCTATACCTTTAACCACTGTAGGGAAGAGGGAATTTGGGCAGGTGCAGCTTTTGAAACCCTTCCCTGATGAGCTGCACCTGCCCAAATTCCCCTCTTTGCTACAGTTAAAGGTATAGGCACCTATACCTTTATAGTCTCTGGTAGCCCTAGCTATTAACAATCTATTAAAACAATTGACAAGGTGTGACCTCGATAGAAAAAGATCCCATAATCAAGGCAAGGTTAAATAATGAAGGGATTATCCAAATTCTATGTGCCAGTATTAAAGCAATATGGCCACTGCTCATTTTCTTTCTTTCTTTCTTTCTTTCTTTCTTTCTTTCTGAGTTTGGACCCAAGTAAACGACCAGCTTGCTATTCTCTTGCTGAGCAGTAGGTGGGAACTGACCAGTAGAAACAACACCCAGGACAGTCTCCTGGACCAAGTTGTCCCACATCACCTGGAAGTAGTAAGGTCCACCACTTTGTTCCTGGCAAACATGACGTTTTCACATCCTCCCAACACCCCTGTGGAAGAGCCAGCAGGCTACCTTGACCCTGATGGCAAATCAGTGGGGTTTTGTTTGTGCCGCAGCCTCCCCCCCCCCGATGTTTCATTCATACATCCCACCTCTCAGCCCACATAGCGGTCACTGTTCCCCAAGGCTGTTTGAGGGATGCGTTTGCAGGGGCTGGAATCCAGACTAAACTTTCCTTTTTTTACGCAGTTCTTTCAAGGCCATGAGACCTTCTGTCTCCTTGCTTGGCAAGGGGAGGGGGAGAAGCAGAAGCTGTTTCTTTAAGCAGTAGCCCTTGAGATGCAGCCACCAGAGATGCTGGAGATCTGAGCACTCCCCACTGGAATTGGGGTCACTGGGGATCAGGATCTCAGGTAGACAAGGCTGGAGTCACAAAATAATTTAAGACCAGTTCATTGTGTGCTTTCTGGACAAGATGAGGTTCCGTGGCCAAGGGAGTAGCAGATGTTCTGCTTTTAGGGCCAAACTAGCTGTGATGTGGGAGTTCCATGATGAGAATTCCTGATGTTTTTATCTTTTTCCAAAAGCACTTCCCCTCCCCTCATGCCTACTCTTTGTCCCCGAAAGGAAAGCTCCCAAGGGTAGCTTCAAATTTTAAAAAATTTTGTGTAAGTTTTCAGATATGGCACGAACAGCTGCTTCAGGGAGGGGACAATTTGGCTTGATGCCACCACATAGGGGAAAAAAGGTTAGATTTCCCCCTCCCCCCTGCTTGCAGCCCCAGTGCAAAGCAGGGCCCCCACAGCTGCTTTGGGACAAAAGGTGTTGGAAGTTCCAGTCATGGTGCTCTCCATGCCACATGTTTGGCCCTAAAAAATGTGATTTGGGATGCAGACGTCTCCTTTGAAAGAAACTCCAGCCACTTTTTAAGACACCAAGTTTCTAACTAAGGCACTCAAGAAGCAAAGGGTGCTAAGCTAGACCAGCCAGGCATGGTAGGGAAACCAGGACCTAGGTAGGCTAGATAGGGAAAGTCCCACAGCCCTTGGCCAACAAAGACTCATGTCACCACCAAGTTCCGCCTTGATCCCGTTTGTCACAATACTAGGGCTCAGGTATGTGCTCCGGCTCCCCGTATTGGAAAGTGAAGTTCATAGCTCAGTGGCAGTTCACCTGCTCTGCATGTAGAAGGCCCCAAGCAACTGCATCTGCAGGCAGTGCTGGGAAAGACTCTTGCCCAGAACTCTGTAGAGCTGCTGCCAGTCCGCATAGGCAGTACTGAGCTAAATGCCCCAGTGGTCTGGTTCAGTAGGAAGCAGCTTCAAAAGGCCCCAGTCCTGTTCCCCAGGCTGGCCTTAAGCCAATGTGACCAATGTTGTCACTTTGGGCCCTGCACTTTGGGGGCCCTGCATATTGCTTGCTGCTGCAGCCAGGATCTCTATTGGCTGTAAGTCAGGGTGGCTGGCAGAACAGCTTTACCTTGGGCCCTCCCACCTTCCCTGCCTCCGAATGGCCCAAAATGAGCCTCCTGGGAACAGTTGGTGGTGATGACATCACGTTACCACCAACTATTTCCAGGTGCCATGCTTTGCACATGGTGCCACAAGTGCTCTTCTTGGTGAGGGAGGGGCCGTGGGGAAGATGGGGGGGTCCCTTAGGAATGCCCCACATTGGGCCCCGCTACTCCTAGAGCCGGCCCTGCCTGTTCCTATGGGTTGATGGTCAAAGGGTTTAGCCCAGCACTGCTGGTTCTCCTTTTCTTGGCTGGTTGTAATGCCTCTGCTGCTTGATGGAGGAGGAAGTGAGCTGCCAAGGCCTGGAGGATGCAGAATTCCTGCAATGGGAGTTTCTGAGGAGCCCTCTTCTGCGTAGACCAGGAAAGCCATTACTTTGAGGGGCTACAAGGCTGGCGTGTGCGTGTGACTCTCCTGCCTGAGGTCATTTGCACACATGCACTGATGGGCATAGTTTATTTTCATTTTGAAATTATTACTGTTCTGGCTTACAGGACGGGACATATACCACATCAATGTAAATAGATACATCTGTAGTAGTTGGAGTTACTTCGCAGGAAGCTAGAATCAGATCAGACTGCAGATGTGAAATTAGCCACTGTAGGACGACCTTTGGGAATGAGCAGGAGCTCGGTTTGTCACGTATGATCTCCCCCTCTGCTTCATTTTATGCTCACAACAACCCTGTGAGGTAGATTAGGTTGAAAGAATAAGGGTGCAATCCTAATCTGGAGTCAGGCCAGCACATGTCACATATCTGTGCGCTGGGCTCCCTTAACGGCATGTTTGCAACACTCCTGGGTCCCTTGTGCTGACCTAACTCCAGGTTAGGATTGTGCCATGACCAGCCCAAAGACACCCAGACTGCAACCCTATCCTCACTTACTTGAATGTAAGCACCATTGAGGGTAATAGGACTTACCTCTGAGTAATGTATAGGATTGGGCTGCCAGTGAGTGTCATGTGGCCTAGTGGGGATTGAAACCCAGTCTTCCAACATTCTAGTCACCACAACACACTGGCCATCAGATGTTGCTTCTCCTTGTGTTCTCCTTGCTCTGTTATTGCATCCCACAGTGTTAAAATTCAGCCATTGAGGCAGCTCCCTATCATGCTCTGAGGGCGCAACCCTAACCAACATTCCAGGATCAGGGTAAGGGCAATGCAGTTCTGTAGTAAGGGAACAAGCATTCCCTTCCCTTGAGGAGGTCTCCGTGACTGCCTCCCAACTGCAGGATGCAGCACATGCCCCATTGGCATGGCTATGTCAGTGCTGGAAAGTTGGTTAGGATTGCGCCCTCTGCCATCAAGTATTGGCCAGTGTGCAGTGGTGGTAGCTGTAGCATATCAATAATAAGTACTGCAATACCAATATGATGTGTAAGTGGCCCTTCCCACTCACTGTTGGAGCCAAACGGTGTCTCTTACACCCTGCAATCGCTGCTAGGAATGGCTCCAACAGAGAGTGGGCGGGGCTGCTCCCATTTCACATTGTGGCACCTGCAGTACTTACCATTTCCCCCCTCCTGAAGTACACTGCTGGGTGGTGGGCCAGAACAAGACAGAGATAATCTGCCATGGAAAGACATCATTGGAATCAGAGCTCACCTGGGCTTGGGCCTGGAACCTCTTTCTCGCCTTTGTACCTGAGGACTACAAAAATGTGGGCACCTCTGAGCATGTGCAAGGGCCCCATCTCTCACCACTGAATATAGGTGTCCTATGGTATCTGAGGGGGATAGGTTTCTGGGGCTCCCCATGGATACCTGAAACAGCAGATAAGACAGATCCCTATGTTAAGTATAATGTTCTCCCCTGCCTCCACCCTGAGCAAGAAGATTTTTTAGTAGCCCAAAGTAAGAATAAAGGAAAATAAGGGGACCCCCTGTATTGGAAAAGGCAGGAGGAGATAGGGAGTGGCCCCTTGTCCCAGATTACCCAGGAAGTATGGGGTTAATCCCAGAGCTTCTGCAAGCCTCAGGAGCACACCTGCAGTCTAGGTAGGCTGATGAGGGCCCTGGCTAGGAAGGGAGGTTAGCACAGGTGCAGATGGGTGTGGCTGATGAGCCAGAGCCTGCCTAGCAACAGACACCGATCGGCCTGCCTCAGTATAAAGTTGGAGGCAGGCGCTGTAGTAAGGAAGCACTGCGTAGGTGCTGGATGGATGGACCATTGAAGGGTGATTAGCACAGGGCAGAGGTGCGTGGTCTGACTGACTGATGGAGTGCTGGCTGGCTGGACTGCCTGCCTGAAGGACTGTTGGACAGACTGATGGATTGTTGGATTGGATAAAAAAAGGACTGGATAAAGGAAGATAAGCTTATTGTGGGGAATAACTGCGGGGAACAGTTGTATGGCTGCTATGCCCCTGGAGCCAAGTGGAGAAGGCAGTTGTGGCTTAGGCAAGCTGACTGTCTAGTGTTTGGCGGTGGGATTTTGTGGTGCCGAGTGGGGGTATCTGGAGCTAAGCCAGTGATGAGGGCAGTCTGGAGGAGGCTGGCCAGCCGGTGATTCTAAGCGAAGCGGCTGGAAGAGAGGAGGCCCAGTGGGTGAATGGACCCCCTCCCTCTTGCCTATCTCTGAGGCTGCTCTGAAGGGGAAACTAGTTAAGCCTAGTGTGGGCATTGAGGCCCTTGGGGGGAGCAGCAGGGAATTTGGCAGGACACCCCCCCCCCAATCTGTGGGTAATTGGAACTGTGGATGTAGGATTTGTGGATATGGGGTCCTGCCTGTACTCACAACCACCCTTCTGGGTCTGAGATAAAAGCTTCTTAGCTTTCTTCTAGGAACCAGGAGAAAATGGAAATGAATTATTTTTTGCTCCTTTGCAAATCAAGCACCCACAGTTTCATGCCAGTAACTAGAGTTCAAGTAATCCCGGTGGGGCTGCCAGGGTACTGGCATGTATGGCTGCCAGGGGCAGTAAGATGGGTGGATGGTGGTGCAAGGCTGGCTGGCCCTCCCCTTCCATGAAGTCAACGCATCCCCTTATCCCAACGGCTGCCTGTCATTTCGGCACAGCGAAATTTGATGCACAGGAGGGCGACTTTCCATCCATCACAGACCTTGGAGCAGTTCGGAGGGGCCCAGCACTCCGCAATGAGAAACATTCCTCCCCGAGAACTCCTCTGGAGTGGGAAGGGGAGAAAGAGGTAGAGATAAGGGCTCTCCTAATTTGTCTTTTTTAATTGGCTCGGAATAGTTGAATGAAAGCTGTTTTGTTATCCTTGGCTGGGCCCTGGCAGGCATCCAGTGCTCAGGGCTGCGCCAGAGGCTTCTGAAGAGCAAGACGGTGATAAAACACTCGCGTTATGATTGACTCCATGTCATGTCAACTGGGACGGAGTCGAGTGGAAAGCAGTGGTCCCTTTGGTGGGGGTCGGGGAGTACATTTTTTTTCTGAAGCCAATCAGGGGGACAGGCAGGCTCCATGGGGAGGACTGTCAATTTTGGTTTTTAAAAATGCAGGTACCACGGATCAAGTGCTTCTGTGCATCTGCAGAGTGCTTTTCTGCACTGAAGGGAACTGAAGGCAAGGGAAGCACTCCTGACGATTTGCAGAGCACTCTTTGGAAAACAAAACCATCCCCGACTCACGTATCGTTGTGAAGTTGCCCTTAATGGAAGCTAAGAGTTCAAATGTGTGGAAGTACATTCAAATAACAGACTCTGTACAGTACAGTACAGACGCTCTCTATATAATTCAGACAACCAGGGCTGTAAAACTGGGGGGGGGGCAGATGATCCAAACAATTGAACAGCAGATACAGCTTGTGAAGTATTCCCCAAGCTCCACATTGCTTTCCCCACCTTATCTCAGAAGAAAGGACAAAAGCTACCTTTGATTGAACCAAATCTGTCTCACTAAGAATGCAATCCTAACCTGAAGTTAGCCCGGCACAGTTATGCAGCAAAGTTTGGCTGGCACAAGGGACACCATAAAGTATTTTTGGACCACTCTCAAGAGTCAGATGGTTAGGATACAGACGTGCACCATCTTCCCTGACTCTGAGAGTGATCCAAACATGCTTTATGGTGTCCCTTGTGCCAGATAAACCTTGCTGGCCTAACTGTACTGACCTAACTCCAGGTTAGGATTGCGTCCTAAGTGTTGCCTGGGCTCAGACTGGCAGCAGGTTCTCCCACATTTCAGGCATAAATCTTTTCCAGCTCTCCTTAGAGAACCAAGATGGGACCTGTAACGAAGGTCCACTGAGCCAGAGGGAGAATATGCCAAACCATTGCCTGACTTCCCCTCAGTTATTCTGCCCATCCCTGCCAGCAAGCACATCCACCCCCAAGTGCATGCCATCCATGATGCATGGCCAGGGGCTACCTACTTAGCGACTCATGCATCAAGGAGCATCAGGAGGGCCCGGCTTACCTCCTCTGATGAGTCTGCTGCTGCTGCCAGCCACTAGAAGGGGTGGGACAAAGCCCAGCAGCATCAGCTACCCCTGCATCATAGTCTTCACTGGCCTGCCTTGGATGAAACTCACACTGCCACCTCCTGTAGTGACAGGAACAAGGGAAGCTGGGAGCCAAACCTCATTGCAGAGAGGCAAACCTCTCTAGCCTCTCCTCATGTGTGCTATTGCATGAGTCCTCTGCTCTTTGAGAGAGATCCCCTTGCTGACAGGAGCTGGGTTTTATAATTCAGCATGACATTTCTGAGAGGCTATTAAAAGTCACGCTGTTTCTACATATGATCCTCAAAATAAACCAGATGGTGAGGTTCTGTGTTTGGTGCCTTGGCATTATTTCCCAAAAAGTAGCAGTTAAGGCCCCTGGTCTAGACTGGGGTGATGTAAGCCTTGCCTCCCCATGCTGTTTGCCCAATGCCCCCTAACCTGCTACAATTTGCATCTTTTGGTAACATTTTAGGGCAGGGTTCTGTGGGCCTGCAGATTTTTCAAATCAAGACAAAGAAGGGGGCGCTGGGGGATTTTGAATAAGAGAACTGTGCAAAAGAAACAGGTGGGCCCCTTTCTCTCACGCTGTGGCCTCTATCTAGACCCCTTCCCTGGCTACTTTTTATAAAAAACATCTTCCATAGTTTTGGGTTAAGCTTCACCAACAATTCACTCGACTCCCAGATTAGAAGCCAGGGCAATTAATTGATGTTATGTTCTTGTTTTAATTGGCTGACAAACAAGAGTAGCTTTCAGTGAAAACCTGGCAATGAGGCGGTGCCACTTGAATGGATGTCCAAACATGACATCTTGCCAAAGGCACCTTTGGTCTGCCTTTCTCTGCGGAGGGGAAGCCTGCAGAGAAAATTTCCCAACCCGTTCCGAAGGAGGGCTTGAAAAGTGCCTTTTGCTAAGGTACGTCACTGCCACAGATAAGAAGCATCAGACGCCCCCCCCTCCCCAGTTATTAATACGGTAAGCTTTGCCTTAGCCTTGTCTGGGCCAGAGCGGTTAAAGGGTATTGCTTGCTAATGTGTCTCCTGTCATGACGCAGGGCTATTGTTTATATCCCAGAGATGTGGATAAAGGGGTCTGTCACTGCTGGCACCACGGCACCTCCCCTGGGAGATTACAAGTTGCTGTGGCTGACACTGGCCAAGTTGCATTGATTGACGTGGTGGGGAGGCATGGTTACTGTCAAGGGACGTTTTGGCAGGGGTGGGTGGGTAGGAGGGAGGGCAGGAGGGAGGAGCAGGGCTGTGAATTTGGGAGTATTTTAGGAAAACTTCTCAAGTAGCCCTTCTGATGCTTTTGCAAAGGCTGGCTTCTCCAGGACACAAGTGTGGATGATGATCTCTCTCTCTCTCTCTCTCTCTCTCTCTCTCTCTCTCTCTGATTACATTAAATATCACATGCATAATGACTGACAAAGAATGAGTGGACAATTCTCTGCCCTGAAGGGTTTACAGATCAGATATCAACACAAAGGAGACAACAGAGAAAGGGGAGGGAGCTAAGAGGCAGCAGGAAACTGGGGAAGAACAAGGGATTATCTGGATTTGGGGTACATATTGCAGCTTAGTTATAGTAGGAAATGGGGCACCATGATGAGCCCCCATGTTGGGTTGGAGAGACGGTCCAGGTGCGGAGGAAGTAGAAACAGATCCCCCCCTTCTCTCTCATCATACTTGGTCACCTGCTGGAACTGACTGGCAGTAATCTCAGAACAGATGGAAAAAATGCATTGCTGTACAGTACATAAATTAACCCATGGGATTTAGCACCATACATGGTGGTGACTCCCTGAGGCATCTGGTAGGCCACTGTGAGATACAGGAAGCTGGCCTAGATGGGCCCTTCACCTGATCCAGCAAGGTTTTTCTTATAACGGCCACTAGGTGAAAATGACTTTCAAACCATTTAAGCCCCAATCCAACCCCCCTCCAGCAGGGCCAATGCAGCCACCTCAAAAAAGCACACTCTGCATCCAGCAGGTGTGGGGGGGGGCAACATGAGGTTGAACAGGAGGCAAATATGAAACATTTTTGCTTACCCCTGTGTACGTCCTGGGGCTGACTATGGGTCTTCTTGGTCCTTACAACCTCTTTCGGTGTCATATGCTTGAGGAGAGGAAAGGGGCAGGGAGCAGCTGATTTACTGCATCCAGTGGGCACAGTGGGGTCTGGGGGTGAAGCTGCCACCTCTTGTGGCAGTGTCACAAAATTGCTACTGATGGAGTGCTGTACATGCCACTGGTGGCCATTTTAAAACAGCTGGAGAGACTTCCACTGTCATAAAGCCCTCCTTCTCAGTCTTGCATAGGATTAGTCTGTGACAGAGTGACTCATGGCTTAGGAGGCATGCCTCAGGGGTCGAGCATGGACTGCATACAGAATGGTCAGCCCGGGAATCTCCAGCCAAATGGATCCTGGGGATCAAGGCCCATCCAAGTCACTGCGGAACTGTCACTAGCCAGAACTGACAGTGCTGGACCAGATGAACAAATAGTCTGGTTTGGTATAAGATAGGCTCGTATCCTACTGTACAGGCGTGCCCTGGTATCCATTGATTTGGTATCCATGGTTTCAGCTATCCATGGATACTGGGATGCCTATTAAAAAGGTAGAAGAACATTAAACACATCTCTTTTTTACCTTGTTGTAGCAAAACCACTGACGTTACTCTTTCTTAAAAAAGGCATCCCCAGTATCCATGGTTTCAGGTATCCACGGTGGAGAGCAGAATGGCAGAAGCCGGGCACACTTGTACTAAGGCAGTATATTTCTTGCCAGGTTGACTTTGGACTGATCCTACACAGACAAGTCTCATGTTTCCTTCCACGGCTCTGTAAATTCTGGTTGTAATGAATGACATGGAACCCTTCAGATAGGAACCATCACATTATTGAGAGTGAGCAATGCAACACCCCTCATGGAAAAAATACCTCGGCATGCTAGTTTTATCTAGATTCAGGGAAGGCTGTTTTGTTTTTGTTTTAAACAGGGGGTGCTTTTTGCACCCAGCATAAACAGTATGACTGTCAGCTCAGAGCCAGCAAAGGTTCAATTGTGGGAAGCCCACAAGTCAAGTTTTACATGCATTCTTGCCTTGAATTCCACAGGGTTCTGGCTTGCTGTGTTGAGCGTTTGGAGTCTGAACTAAAAATAAAGGGGGAGGGAAACTGTGGCAGCACTCAGAGAAGCCAAAGGTTCAAGAGTGTGTGGAAGGGTAGTAGTCCTGTATGCAAACCCCTTTGCTCCACCCAATGAATTCTGCGTCTTATTTAGGAATATTTTCCCCCTCCCCACCTCTTCAACATCCAATGCCCTTCGTTGTTCTCTTGTCATCTTGCCTGCAGTTTTGACATCTTGTTTCTCAGCTTGTTTACTTTGGTAGTTCACTACCCTTCCTGTGGCCAGATGTCAACCATAACAACGTCTTCTTCCATAGGCCAAAGTTAGATAATGTGAAACCACACACGTGTACGCATGCATGCACAAAACCACATGTTCCATACTTACTGATCTGCCACCCCACAACCGCACACCTCATCTGATCTGTCAAACTGCCAGGGCAGCCTCACACAACTGCGCCTGTCCCTTGACTGCTTGGAAATCAGCTTGGTGGCTGGCAGGCAGGTCAGTGTTAGGGTACCTCCACTAGAAAAGCACTGCACTTGGAGGTAGAATCAATGGCTGAAGCATTTTGCCTGAAGCCATAGACTTGCCATGGTTCGTTCTTACGCAGGCTGCCAGTTCAAATGCTACCTCAGCTGTGAATTTCATGAGGTAGCTCCAAGCAAGGCCCTGTGTTCTCCCAGCCTCAAAGCCAAAATACTTCTTGTATTTGGTAGTTAATGCATAGTTTGGCCTTGAGCATTAAAATGTACTCACTGGGGGAAGGGAACAATCAGAACTGAGATCACAGCAGGTGGGATCGGATTGGATGCTTTCCTGTAGTTTGGCAGCCCAAAGGAACATCATTTCCTGCTCTTGGTCTGGGGGGGGGGGGGGCGCGGCACTCAACTGGTGCCAAACATTCTCTGAGGGCGCAATCCTAACCACCTTCCCAGCATTGACATAGCTGTTACAATTTGGCATGTGCTATATCCTGCAGTTGAGGCAGTAGAGGGCCTAGCAGGGGGTCAAGGGGCCAGAGTGTTTGTTCTCTTATCTCAGAGCCGCATCGCCCTTACTTGGGCACTGGAAAGTTGGTTAGGATTGCGCCCTAAACTTCTCCATTGGCTGGCTCAAACTGGAAGTTGGATTAGTGTTGGGAGGTTTGATTCGCCGGCAACCCCTTCATAACATGGCCTCGGGCAAAGAGGCAGTTACTGCACTTCAGCCCAGCATTTTTCATGGCTTTTCTTCTCACAGCACACTGACCTCTATGGTCTTCTCTACGGTCTGCCTCTTGGTGAGGTCACTTCTGGCTTCTGGGAGACTCTTCCAGGTTCGGCAGCTCTGTTTCCAGGACAACTGTCTGCAGTAATGAATTGTCTGTCCCTCCTTTGGCCAGCAGAGAAAAATATATTTTTCAACTGCTGTGCCCCAAACTCCAGTAGCACACCTGAGGAGCTTTCATGGCATATCACACCATTTGAAAATTGCTTCCTCCGGAACAATACGGGCGGAGTAATGCTGTGTTAGGTTACATGATTTTGGACTCTTATTTTTTACTGCTTTTGGTACACTTGCCTCAAGGCTACCGAGATACCTGTGAACAAAACAGCATTATTAAGGAACCTTCATTAATGTAGGGATTTCAACATTTTTCCAAGAGAGAGAAAAGCCTTGAAGATGGGGGATTCTTGACCAGTCTCTCACCTGCATCCCCAGGCCCTCTCAGACCACCAAGCACTGATTTGCTCCTCCTGGTGAAGTGTTGCCTTGTCACTGGGCGAGACAAATTGGAACCACCTCTGTCAGCCGTCAGAGACAAATGGCCACCCTCTTGACAGGGTGTCGGCATAATAAGGAGATTAATTCTCATCAGGAGTGGCTTCTGGGGGGAAATCCTTCGCAACCCTGCTCAATCGGAGGAAACCCAGAGCCGGCAACCGTCTGCCTGGCTCCCTCCTGCTTCAGCAAAACTCAGCATTTTGTCCAGTGTAAGAGATAGCACTTTTTTTGGCCTTTCCCAAACTTCTGATAGCCGAGCATGGGGTTTTTCCTGAATTTAAAATTAGAGGCTAATCTGCATCGAGGTCACCATAAAACTGTTCTTCGCTGATCAGCCTCCTACCATTTATATGCAACACTAGAACACAATGCAACACACTCACTCACTCACCCACTCACCCACCCTCAGATGTTGTACTGCACCCTTACAGCCCAAAAGGATTATTTAAGCATGCATATGCAAGTCAAAATTACCTGCCCTCAGAGGACCCCCTCCCCACCGGAGAGTCTGTGTGAGTCCCTGTTCTGGACGTATCCCCTAAGTGGACAGAGATAAGGGCCAGAGCAGAGAGTGACTCAGGCAGCGGAGGCAGGGACATTGTTCCCCCTCTCTTGTAGTATTCGGACTTTGGTCATTCAAGGAGATCAATTAGTCAAGATACAGGAAAAGGTACATCTTCATGTGACCCAATTATTAGCTTATGATGAATAATTAATAACTACTAATTAATAATATAAGAGCTTCCATCTTGGGTCAAATTGCTGCACAGGGCAAGAGCAGGGGCAGCTTGCAGATTGTGTGCTGGGGACAAAGGGTTAAAACCTCCCCGCCTCCAAAAAAATGGCATGGTCCCAATCCAGTTTGTGATTTCTTCAGCTTCTGTTCAAGCAAGGGTTGGGCTTGTTGTGCCCTAGTCCTTAAGAGTGAGCCACGACAGAGAGCTTCCACTATGACTGGATACTTGGGACTCACTTGAGACGCAGCTCAGAGGTGCAGTCAAGGGGGAGAAGTGGAGGGAAAGTGGAGTGTTGGGACTTCTGCAGTAGGAGCAGTGATGTCATCAGCAGAACTGCTCAGCTGTGCTCCCTCCCCCCAGGACCTTTTCTGAGAAAAAGCAGCGGGTTCAGCAGGAGGCAAATTGAGATGTTTGCCAAGGGGCATAAACACTATGTCCCAGATGGGAAGGGAAGGACAGGTCCAGGTGGAGAAAACACCAGGGAATGATACTTCCTAGGGAGATGAGTGGAGCTTGTTTCCTTCATTTCATGAGACAAGGGGCCCCAGGAGACAGACAGTGGAGATAAATGAGATTTCTGGAAAGGGACCCTTTGTCTCCTGGGACAAAACCTTTGGGACATGAGAGTGGAAGGGCTTGCCTGGCAAGTGCCCTGACCGAAGGGCAGTCCAGTCCAGCAGATACCTCAGGAAAGACCACACGAGAGCATGAATGTTGCAAGACAACTGCCTTTCAACATGGGAGGCTCTATGCCTGACTGAGAGCTGTTGATCGCTCTCTTCAGAGAGCTGCTCTCTTCCTGGGATTCCTCCAGGTGAAGCCGTTTCCACCTCTTGGTGTGAAAGCATCCCACCCATTTATGTCCATAGATTTCTTGCACCTAAAAGCATCTGAATCAAAGCACTATAAGCTGAAATTTACATGCAAATGTAAATATGCAAAGAGCAATTGTGCCGTCTCCTGCCTCTCAGCCTGAGCTCTCTGGGCATTGAATACAGAGCCCGGAGGTGAGGTTTGGGCCAAAGAGGTCTCCTTGTCTTTCATTGATGTTGGAACTCTCCTCTCTTCATCCCAGTGTTGGTGCTTGGGACAACAACATGCTTTTCATTGGCTGCCCTCCTCACTCCCATGCCGGAGTCAAGGCCCCTCAGCCGGTGCCAGCTGACGCAGGTTATACCCCCCTCTCCCTCCGCCTCGACATTCCTGTCCTCCCGGGTACAGAACATTCCCGCCAGAAGAGGAGGGTGGACATGGTAACCAGGCACAGCTGCTCCTCGCTGTTACCTTGAGCTCTGGTGAACCTCTCTTCTTTCATGATTTGGATGTGGTCAGCTTGTTTTCTCTCCAAGACACACAGGAGTTTTCCAGGAGCTGGGGGAGGAAGGGTGGAGGGAGGGAGGGCTCTTGCGCACTGGTGCGCACAGATGGCTGGATCCCATGGCCTTCACCTTCCCTTGGTGAAAACAAGGAGAGAACCCTTCAGTATTTGCTTGGGCTTTTTCAGGTTGTAAATAAGACTCCAGCCCAAAAGACGAAAGAAGCCCAAATGGGCAGTTTGTGAATCATGAATGTGCGCAGCGGGATTGCAGCCAATCGCATGACTGTTGGGTAGTGGAGTTGCTGTGGGAGCCCAACTCCCGAGATCTTGCCCCAAGGTGTTTCCCAGCTTGGGGAAAACCTAAAAGTTGGGAGAGAAGCTGGCTGTGCAGTGCCTGTTAGCCCCTAAACCGCCTCTCCCATTCTTGGGGCAATGAATTTTTCGACTCTAAGAATTGTGTGTGCATGTTTCATAAATAAAATGTCATACAAACATTCAACTGGTAACCTTCCAAGCAATGTTTAAAAAAAATAAAGAGTTTTAGGTTTAACCTAAACCGTTTTAGGTTTAACACAAAAAGCACAAAAGTACACAACCAGCCTCAGAGATGAAGTGGCCTAATCAGACAGACACAAAGTTGTGCAACTCCACCCAATGTGATGTCAAGATCAAATATATATTCCAAGCAGAGGGAATCCCTACAAAACTAGGTCAAACTGCAGTGGGAGAGTAAGGGGGCTTCAGTCGTTTCCTCCACCACGGAGGACTTGGGCTGGAAAAGAATCTCCTGTGAGTCGGCCCTTGAAACGCTTTCATCCAAATTCTGATTTCCGATCACCTAGCAGATCAGAGCCTTTCCATGTGTAGCCCAAGGAGCATTTCCGTTCTCCAGTTTTAAAATGGCCCAATCCTATCCAACCATTGCACCAATGGAACGTGCCACTGGTGCATTCCGGCACAAAAGTGCCATCAAGCGCTTTGCGACAGCCCTTACAGCCGGCATGCTTGCAGAAGCATGGATACCAGCCAAAAGCAGGTAAGCCTGGCACAGGGGCAGAGGGAGGACAAGGGGAGGAGGTGGAAAGGCGTGAGGGGAGAGTGAGGAGGAGGCCCAGGAGGAGGGTGGGATTGGCAGCACTAGCGCGCACCATAGCCTCTCCCTCCTAGCCCCCTTCCTAGGCTTATGCAGATCAAATCAGACGTGTGCCAGCAATATAGCTAGTAGAGGTCTGAGCTGAGCCATAGCAGCTGCTGGGGCTTACCCCGGGGCAAGGGGGGAAATGTCCCCATACCCTGAAGAGACCTTCAGCAGCTGAAATTCCCCTGCAGGAGGCAGCATAGCCCACGCAGTACCATCTGCTCCTGCTCCTGCTCCTGTGTTACTGGCCAACACCAGGCATGATTTTTCGTAGAAACAAATAATATTGGCTGAATGTCTCTCCAAAATACATCAGTCTTAGTACGGCAAAATTTCCATTTATATGAGGGCTCTGATACAGAGCCATAACTAGAGGGGAGCCTGAGGGACAGCTGCTCCGGGTGCAGCGCTAAAAGGGGGCACAGGGTTGGCCCCAGGCACCGCATTTGCATCACAAGCAGCACTAAGACAGTACCCCCAGGCTCTCCCCACAGGAGGGGGTGCTGGTAATTTCGTGTGGGTGCCCCTCCTCCAGGGAGCCACAGGAAGAAGCTGCCTTTGCCAAAAGACAAGGTTGTTGTTGTTGTTCAGTCGCTAAGTCGTGTCCGACTCTTCGCGACCCCATGGACCACAGCACGCCAGGCCTCCCTGTCCTCCACTAGCTTCTGGAGTTTGCCCAATTTCATGTTCAACGCTTCAGTGACACTATCTAACCATCTCATCCTCTGCCGCCCCCTTCTCCTTTGGCCTTCCATCTTTCCCAGCATGAGGGTCTTTTTAAAAGTCCTCTCTTCTCATGAGGTGGCCAAAGTATTTGACCTTCAGCTTCAGGATTTGTCCTTCCAGGGAGCAATCAGGCTTGACTTCCTGTAGGACTGACCGATTGGATCTCCTTGCAGTCCAGGGGACTCTCAAGAGTCTTCTCCAACGCCATAATTCGAAAGCATCTATTCTTCGGCACTCTGCCTTTCTTATGGTCCAGCTCTCACAGCCATACATTGCTAAAAGACAAGGGGCTCTCCCCAAAGGAGGTAGTGCTGCTATTTTGCGCACCTACCACATCACTGTCTGGGGATGGGGCACAAATGGGCAGAGTCATGACATCACTGCCTCAGGGCACTGGGGTAGAATGCTACGGCTCTGCTCCGATGCTTTGCCCACACTCAGGTTCCCGTGTGCAGGGCTGTCGCAGAGAGCGCAGGAGACGGAGGAGGCCATAAATTACCCTTTGAGGCCACTGTCACATCAAGGCGAGGGCAGTTTATACAAGCTGCCGCTGGGTTATTAAAGATCAGAGGGTAACTAGCCTTGGATGCGCTATCCCTGAAGTGCATCATGTCCAGGGCTGGTTGATACATGCTGAGGCTTTGACCTGGAGGTGACCCCTGTGACCCTGGCTTTATCAGAAGGGAAGCAAGCCCTGCGGTGGGGCTGAGGAGGACCACCAACGATGTCATCTGAAGGGCATGAGGAAGTTAATGCAGAGTCAGGGACCAGCAGGCAGGCACTTGGACGTGTGAGAAGCAGTATACTAGGAACCTGGAAGTCCCTGGTTTAAATCTTACCAGAGGGCTAAGCCAAAATGCAGCCCCCCATTTTGCTGTCCCAGCTATAGGCAGCAGGGCCGTATTATCCATAAGGCTCACTAGGCTGAAGCCAACGGGCCCTACAGGGACTAGGACCCATCAATTTGGTTCTATTACCTGCACCCGATGTTACCTCCAATGGCACTGTTACCCCAAAATAACTGAAAGCCTATGGGCCCGGCCATGGGTTAATTTACAGCCCTGAAAGGCAGCAAAATTGGAATGGGCATTTCAGCAATTCTGGGGGTCAACATGGGGCAGCAAATCCTCTGTCCCATAAAGTATGGTGTTCTTCATGAAGGCCATCAGCTGCTAGTCATCATCCCCCCCCCCCCCAGAATGCTCCCTTGAGTACTGCTATGGAATGTCATTCCCAGAAACATTTTGGGAATCAAAGGTTGCCTCCTAGTGGCTGCCCGAGAAATTGCTGCCACTATTGTGGCAAACTGGCAGTAGTGAAAGGTGGAGGGTAGATGAAAAAGACTGTTCTCCTTTCATCCCTTACGGCACAATCGTATGCATGTCTACTCGGAAGTAAGCCCCACCATTGTGTTCAATGGGTTTTACTCCAGGAAAGTGGGTATAGGATTGCATCCTTAATTCTTCCACCCCTCCAAATTTGGCTGTAAATTCTCCTGGGAGAACTTTTGGCATAGCCCATTTCCATAAAACTCAGAAAATGTGCTTTTCCACTGAGCTATTGACAACCTACACAGGCCTGTTCTGTGTCTCCTCTTCTGATCAGAGAGTGCAGGGGGGGGACCAGCTGGGAGAAAGTCTTCCATAAGTTATCCAAAACGCAAAGCGACGGAGGACTTCAAGGGCCTGCCTGACCCAGTGCTAGTGCAGGTAGTCATGAAAGCAACTGGACTTGTTAGTCCAATCCAGTCAAGCAGGGCCGGCCTTAAGCCAACGTGACCAATGCCGTCCCACTGGGTCCCGCACTTTGGGGGCCCCTGCACCAGCACAGTGAGCATATCGACTGCTGCTGCAGCCGGGATCTCAATTGGTTGTAAGTCCGTGGGGAGAGCAGAACAGCTTTATCTTGGGCCCTCTTGCCTGCCGCTGCCTTACCTCCCAATGGCCTAAAATGGGGTTCCTGAAAGCAGTTGGCAGTGACGTCATCATGTCACCACCAACTATTTCCAGGTATCACACTTTGTGAATGACACCACAAGTGCTCTTCTTGGTGAGTGGGGGGCCGCAGGGAGATTGGGGGCCATGGGAATGCCCCACATTGGGCCTTGCTGCTCCAGGAGCCGGCCCTGCAGTCAAGACAGTAGTGCTATCCACCCGGTACGCTGGGCGGGACTTACATTTGATTGGCAGTCCGCCCGTTGCATCATGCCGTGTTCCACCGCTTTCGCGCCCGCCCCAGCGGATAGCACTACTGAGTCAAGACACTTTGCTTTGTACAGCCAGAGGCCATTGAATGACACACCCTGAATGTAAAGCACAGAACAAAACACTTCCCACATCGCTCTTTGCAGCTCCTCATTCATGTATGCAGCTCATTGCCTCTAGATGTGAGGATGGTCTGGCTTCAGACAGATTCTCCCTCACTGGAGACCTTCAAGCAAAGGCTTGACAGGCACCTGCTGGAGCTGCACTAGGAGGATTTCCTGCTACAGGCAGGGGGTTGGACTAGATGACCTTGTAGGTCCCTTCCAACTCTGTGATTCTATGATTCCATCTCTGTGGCCAACAGATTGATCAGCAGTTCTTTAGCTGTGATTGCTAAATGGAACCTCCATGTTTAGGGGCAGTATCTCTCTGAGCATAAGATGCGCGGGGCAAATGACAGAGGAAGGCTGGTACTTTCATGTGCTGCTTGTGGGTTCCCAGAGACATTGTTTGACCATCCTTGGAAAAACTATGATGGACTGGACAGGGTCTGGCCTCACCCAGGAAGGCATTCATTCTCTGTTAATGAGCTGTGTTTTCTCCTTCATTGGAGGTGCATTCTGGAGACAGTACATATCCTCCAAAACAAACAATGTCTGTGATGCTGTCACTGACTGCTCCAGAAACAGAACATCCTGTATACAATGTAACAGGCCTTCTTAGCATCCCTTGAGAAAACATTCTCCTCTCCCTGGGTAAAAGGCCTGTGTAGAATATATGAGGCAAGAGCGACATCCTGTGGCAATTGTGAGACTAGCACCATGAGTGACAGCAAAGCAGGTATGCTTGCACTGAGAAGTGGCCCCTTCCAGTCTGTATTGCTTCAACTTCCGTCTCCTTAGTCTCCACTTCCTTGTCAGGTGACTGGGCATTGGTGACCAGCCCCTCCATTGAGTATGTGACAGTGAACATGCTCAAGTTGATCTGTACTTTTTCTCTACAGCACAATAGGATGGGGGAAAGGAATGTCATTCATTCATTCATTCATTCATTCATTCATTCATTCATTCATTCATTCATTCATTCATTCTCTTTGTATCCTGCCCTTCCTGTACAGAGCTATCTGCATTTTGCCCTCTCAACAACCCTGTGAGATAGGTTAACCAAAGAGAGATGGTGAATGGCCCAAGGTCACCTAGTTTCATAACCAAGTGGTTTAGACCGGAGCAGAGATTCAAACCCCGGGGTCCACACCCCACATACCACTTGTTTTCAAGCTGTATTCTGGGAAAATCAAGGGTATTGCATGAATAGAGCAGCAATACCCCAGTCAGATCAGTAACAGTGGACTAGCTCATCGAGGGTCAGCTTGACAGCCACTAGTGTGCTTTCCCTGGAATCCACTCCCATAGAAGAATGTTGGGTATATTCTAGCCTGCACAGTCCATATAGGCAAGACCATAGACAGAAGTGACCGGCGTGACCAGTGAGAACGGAAGGTCAAGCTTGGCATCTACCCCATAATGCAGTCATGAACCATGGCAGTCTTGCAGGGGGTCCTTGGAGTCCTTGGAGTGACCCTGAATATAACACATTTGAAATTTGACTACAGTTTTTTAAGGTATCTGAGAGCTGTTGGAGCTACCCTTAACGCAGAGATGGAAATTACCCTTTCAATCTTATGGCATGCTGACAAGACACTAAAACTGTCAAGACACACCATCAGTCTTTTGAGAATTCACAAGGCGTACCATGCTGCTGATGGGGGGTTCACATCCCTCAATGGCCCTATCAATAAATGTTTTTAAAATAAATAAATCTGGCAAACTCCTGTGGTACAACTGTGGACCATTTGCGACACACCAATGGTCTGTGGCACAGTGGTTGAAAATAGCTGCCTGAACAAATGGCAGTGCCCAGAATGCATTGGGTTAGTAGAAGTGCCCTGGAAGTGAATTAAAGCTGTACCGGAAATGCAACCCTGAATCAATTTGCTTTTTACTACATAGCTTGTTTTGTAACGGCCCTGGCCCCCTGGAGGCCCAGGCCCCTGGGATTTTGCCCCCTTGCCCTCCTCTCCTCAGGCCTGCCGATGCAAACCACAATTATCCACTTCCCTCCTGCTGCAGTGAGAAGCAGATCATTCCGCTCCTGCCAGTGCGTTGCCCTCAAACCCAGAGGTCCCCCACAGGTTTCAGGGCATTGTGCAAGCAGAGCAGAGCTAGCAGGGCAGAGCGCCGCACTAGCAGTTTTGCTTTGTAGCACAGAGGCAGCGGCCCTGAAGCAGCATCGGGTGACTTATCTAGTCACGCCACCCATGAGTGACAGGCTGTTGCATGTCATTGGCTACTTCAGTGGCCTTCAACTGTTTCATACCTCGACCCCGATAGATAGATAGATAGATAGATAGATAGATAGATAGATAGATAGAT